>JASDQU010585487.1:105320-116197 GCA_032191745.1 Picea mariana
ATTTGGAATCATCTTGTACTTGAACATTTATGTGGGGTAAAAGGAGGTTGCCCCATCGAAGAGGCTTATTATATGAAATTATCTCTTTTTCAAGGTGTTGAGTACTTATTCTGAGGTTTTTCTATGCTATATTGATATTTGGTTCTTAACACCACCTGGGCCAAGTCTGTCCTACCCATGCTTTTATATCATGTCCTTGGTGGCTTTGGATGGTACTAGGATCCTGTATTGAAAAGTTTCAAATACATAATTAGATTTCACAATGATAATAAAGAATCATAATTACATAATTGGTAGTGTCTCATACCTTCTTGAGATGGGTGGTGTATTTCCTTCTTTTCTGAGCATCTTCTCCTTTGCATCGTCCTGTAGGGCCTTCCACTCCCTCTCAAGAATCATTAGAGGAAGCTCATACATGGGTTTCTTTTGCAAATGAACCCTATATTAGTCCCACAGATATTTTAAATGTGCGCCTACTTTTGAGGAGACTCATGATTTATTGAAGGTACCCTCACCAAACAAGTCAACCAACTTATTTATGAACCCATATTTTAACTTTGAACTTTTGGAATTTCACCTTGTGCGTATGGTGGGCCCAAATATATCCAAGGGCAGGTCATCCATGTTATCACATGAAGTTGTTAAGGGTCACATGAAGTTGTGATGGGTCAATTCATCCTTAGATTTTTTGTTTTTTATCCTTAGTCTTGTTTAAGTTTTACTTTTGATCTCCTACTTATGGTTTTCTAAGGTCTTAGAAAAAATAAATTAAGGTTGATGTTGGCCCATACCTTTGGTTTATATCTTCATCTCATCACAATATTAGACAATCATTACCATCATCCTTATGCCACCACTACCCTGACATGTCGCCACTTCCACTATGCGATTAAACCCCTCCAATTTGTCTCTCTACCCATTAGAGGTCAAATCAAATTCGTTTTAGTACGCTACCATCTCATCAGGATATTTTGTAGCGCATATCACATGCATCTTCCCTCATTACCATTATTTCACTTATGAGGCTTGTGTCAGCCGATACCCTTGTTTTCAACATTCATGATTTAAAGGAAATAATTTTGGATTTAGTCATTTAAGGTTGTCTAATTGTTTTCTCAAAGATTTCAAAATTTCTCCTAGCTTGGCGCTGCAGAAACTGCTAAGATTAGATAGTCACTACAAAATCTGCTACCAACTAGCTGGTGAAGGTTAATTGGAGGTTAGACCTATTGTAGGAGGTTTCATCCAATATGAAGCATATATACTTTAATTCCACAGTCTCTAGGTACTCCGTGAGCTATTTTAAGCTTTGGTAAATATCAGTTATAGATTGTACTTGTATTTCCTCTCTTGGGCATTGCAAATTGATGATCCACATTACCAACCTACCCCCTTTTACCTTTACTATCACCAATTCTCAACTAGTTGTAGTGTTCTCATCTTCTTTTACTACAATTGAGCATATATTGTTGTCAAAGCCACTGTGCCTATCTTTTTCTTGGCTTTTGTTGTTTGTGCTACGGATTCTGTTGTGAATCCTATGTTATAGCACTGCAAACCTATGCATCAACTCAACACCATTATACTCATACAACACAACCTATACCATCTGATCACCTTTAAAAAATCTCAATTTCTATTTCAAGTCTAAAGTCTGTCTATGTTGGAAATTGAAAGAGCCTTGCTGATGAAAGTTGTGATGACTTTGTAAATGATGGTGAAGTGTTAGCTTAAAAATTTGGCAGTTGCCTTCTCCCTGCATATCTATTTTTCCTGAAGGGTTTTCTTCCATTTATTAACCATTAGGTTCCCTTTCATAAGCTCATAATTCAAATAGGAAGAAAGACTATGAAGCCTTAAAAGTAATCAGTTTTGAAAATGACTATCCATTCAAACCCTAAAACCTCTGTCCTTTTGTTTTTCCCCTTACATATCTTAGATTGTTATCTTAGTTTTCCTCCTAAAACAACAAATTGATACACCACATTAGAAGAAGTCTCATAAGGGTTGAGGCATAGTCAGGACTGAGCCCTCTGACATGCAACTTTTTGATGTTGAACCTTTGATCAGAGAGGTCTTCTAGCGAGTTCGATGTTTCAATTTCTGTCAGAAAATGTAGAGGGGGCACCCTGAGGTAGCCAGGGAGTTTTCCTTGAATTTTGATGGAACCAAAACTAAGGTGGGAACCCTTGAACTGGAAGTATCTAAAGCAACTATTGCAGCAACTACCGAGATACCATACACTGGAGAAAGATGGTTTAAATCCATGAATCTTAATGCAACCTTTCTAAAAATTTCCTTAAACCAGAATGTCAAGGAGATAACCTACCAAAGGGAGTGCCTAGGAGCCACTTTGTTGAGGGATTTGACAAGATGTGAAGGGTGATCTAGAGATATTTCACCTCTCAGGGAAGATTCAATATGATTTACCAATACCACATTAGAATTTTGTTGCACTTCATAGGAAAATACCTCATGAACCTCCCTTTATGTTTGTTTAGGAGCATTGGGAAAATGGATGAAAGGGTCCAAGACATTGATAAAACAAAAGAAAAAATAACAATATGGCAGAAAAGGCATATCATCCAACACAACATTACTCACTCCAATGTTACATATTTAAAGTACAATGGGTGATGCCACCTCATAGAGAGATTTTCTCTAGATCCTAAAATCATGCATGATGACTAGGCTAGGCAATCTTAACTAACTCATTAGTCATCACTTGAGGATATATTACTAATATCCTAAATGATTAATACAAATATAGGTGACAATTTAGACTTAGTGATTGGTAAAGGTAAGACATAGGCTAACAATCCCCCCTCAATCACAAGTCCGATCAATAAGACTAGCAATAAAGCATAAACTGGTATCAATTCCAAGTCTTCATACTGAAACTCCTGTGTTGAGCCTCAATGAAGAACTGCCTAAAAAGCCACTAATCTAGATGTTGAACATGTTCATTTGAAATGAACTGGAAGAGAGTTGAGATATGGAAGTGAACAGCTGCAATATCTGAACATTCCCTGATTGCTTGACAATTTGATCATTTTGCCAAGTATTTTAGCTAGAAGAATCTGATGTCTTCTGCTAATTGGTGTACATGTAGTATCACCACTCTACTATCAGTGTATCACTGAAAGTTCTCTCTGAATATGTGATTTTGGATGACCACTAACCAATTAATACCATATATCTGATGGTTTTTGGATAACCACTAACCAATCTTGACACTTTTAGGTGTCCATCACCATCCCAATGTATAATGTGTATGATTCAATTGCAAGTCATTGAACCATAATCCTTTCAAAGCCTGCCATCTCTAGAAAATCTCACTATGTAATCATGTGATCCAGGATGCATGAAAATTGTTTACTTAATGTAAACTCCAATCTGATGAGTGTGAACCAAGAGAAGTGAATCAACTTCAAGTCTGACACATCCCTGAAAAATGCCCGATAACTCAATCAAATGCCAAGATGCAATGCAGAAGGATCCTCTTGTCCTCTGCTAGGTCGAATGACGATCTATGTGAACCAATCATCCACATAATTGCTCTCAAAATCAAAATCAAACATCCCAAATATGTACGATTCAACTTAAACTTATTGAACCATAATTCTTCCAAAGTCTGTCATCTACAGACTGCAGTTTCCCATTTGGAAAATTTCATGCCCATCTGGCATACTTGATGTTTTTTGTTGTTGAAACTTTCTGTCTGAAAACCATCTCCATCATCAATTCCCCCCTTTTTTAGATGAAAGGAGAGACCACAAGTGGTTTCATGAACCATCATCATTGGAATTTTGAACTCCCCCCCTTAAGGTGCATAAGAGTTACAACATTATACTCCCTCCTTTGATGCTCAAGAGAGTACCATACTTGTTTCATTTTAGTACAACACAAAGTGGACATGCGGAAACAACCACATGTTATCTCATCCCATGAGGGCCATGCTCGAAAACTATGCCATAAGGGGACCACTTATGTGAGGTACAAAAATGTTATGTGATACAAGATTGGTCTTTACTTGAGATTGAATTCTACGATAAGACTTATATAATTGCTTGGTTGTTGATGACCATTTCCAAGGATCAATGCACTCATAGTGAATCTTCAATCTTGCAGGTTTCTTCAGTGTTGAACATCTGTCTGAAGAATGTTTATGCTTTCCACAATGCTGGGAAGGATGGGGATCAAAACATTGATTCTCCTCGTGACCAACTTGATCACAATGTTGACACTTATCATTCTGATGTTGAACTTGAACAAGTGAAGTTGAAGCTTCTTGAAGGAATCCAGCACTTTGGAGCTTGATTGGTCTGGAATAATCATGAATATGAAAGGTAACTTCCTTGTCATATCCAAGTCTTGTTCTATTCTTTTTGTAGATGATTTCTTCCCAAGGTCTGATGATGGGCTTGGAAAGAGTATTCTGAACCTGTTGCTTTGAAATCCATGGAAGTGGATTTACTTCATGTTGATGCATCATTGAAAGGTTTTCTTCATTGAAATCAAAAGAAAACTCTTGAATTGTAGGTTCATGAATAGATTCAACTTCATATGAAACTGATTCTGAAGTTGTATGAATGTGTTGTTCCTTCACTGACTATTGATCAAAACCATCATCATCACCAGCATCAGAGAGAGGGTTGTGTTGAACAAAAACTAGTTCATAACACTTCACTGGCTGTTGATTTTTGAGATCTATCAACTGATCATTCAATAGTTGGGATAGAGATTGAATAAGTCTAACTTTAGCTTATGTCACTTGAAAATAAGTTAGCATTGATTGAAGAGTTTCTTTGTTCAATGTCACTGTTTTGTCTTCAATGGTGTTTATTAGAGTGTTCAGTAACTCTAATAATTCAATAATTCGAGCCATTTTCAAAACACTAAAAGAGGTCTCCTTGTGCAGGTAGATCCTTATTACAATTTTGACTTGACAGAAGAAGGCTTATCTGCAACTCGCTCACTTGAATCGCTCGCTTGAACTTGATGCTCGCTTGATTTTTTTTCACGCTCCCTTGTACTTCCCTTGCTTGAACTTGCTTCCAGGAAGTTGAGGATTTCGGTTACCACCGAAAATGCATCCAAAGTATGATGTTTACAATGATTTGAGTTTTAACACTCAACCTTGTCAATTACGACTCAAAATGACTCTAGGATGTCAGGCTTAGCTGAAAATGCACCTTATGACAAATTCAATTCAACTCAACTTGATTTTATTCTTACTATTTCAAGTACAATTCAACTTGATCAAGTGATCTTACAACAAACATTTTTGCAAGTTACAATTGAATTACAAATGCTCCATGATGTGTTGAGTTCGAATGCTTTGATTTGTCCATTGTTGATGTGGTTGATGACTTGAATGCTTGATAATTATCTTCATATATGATTGATCATATGTGCTTTGATTACTTGTACTTTACTAGCGTTAATTGTGTGCTTGAATTAACTTTCTTGGAAGGCCATGTGTGTATAGCCGTATGAAAAATTGTAAGTGTACTTATGTCAAAAACTAGACATAAAACATTGCATAAAGCAACCATGAAAACATTCACCACCGCACATAATGACAATGTCCTTATACCCCCTTATTCAATTTCGGGATAGGTCTAGGATGAGAGTGACCACAAAAAAAATAATTTTATTAAGATATCCTCTTTACAATCACAATGATGCACCCATCATTTACAATACAATTCAACTTATATTTGATTCTTACAAAGTTGAATTGATCTTCAAATTTCTCCATATATCATTTTGAAAAGTCAAACAAGAGTTTTCACTAATGAAAATATCCTTTTAAATTCCAAAACACACAAAGCCCNTTCTCCATATATCATTTTGAAAAGTCAAACAAGAATTTTCACTAATGAAAATATCCTTTTAAATTTCAAAACACACAAAGCCCCCTTCTCACTGTCACTAATGCTCATTCTCATTTACTAGTGGAAAACATATTAAATTCACTCACCTTAATGGTGAAAAGGTTTTAAGTTCTCTTTAGCTCCAACTTATCACTTTTATCCAAAAGTGAAAATATTATGATCTACAGAAAAAGCCTGAGAAAATCCCAAGACCTCATTATGTTCCTTATCTCAGAGGTCTATTGTACAAATGTCTTCATGGGTAATTCTCTTGGATCCTCTTTCTTCATGCACATATTCACACCATCGGCTACACCTCACCATCGATCAATACTAAACAATTCATATTTGAATGGTTTATGGATTGGCCTTTTTCATTGATTGTACAAATGTATAACCCTCACTTTGTTCGCTTCCTGGCAGTTTGCTAATGTGATTGATGTTGATTGTGAATAGATCTTAATGTTTCATAGGAATTGTTACTGATATCATAACACAAAGGAGACAGATCAAATCATGCTTGAGAAGATAGAATTTTCTTTGACATGCCAATAGTAGCCATCATCTATCAACTCAGATCCACACACGTATCCATGCAAATCGTGCTGCAATCTATTCGCTAGCAACAATGCCGTACACGGTGCAATCTCCAGTCACACTACCTTTTCAGGATCTAGCATTCAAAGAGCATGGTTTCAGATATCCATTGTAATAGCAGACTAAAATGTTTATGATATTCAAAATGCTTCAATGACCCGCCAGCAAATCTGTGAGTCTATTTGCTCCCTCACTCAACTTTAACATAGATCCAAGGGGTTTCATTTCATATGATATTTGGATGAAGTTTATCTGGATTATTATAGACCTATCCAAGTGAATAAACCATGATGCAACAATGATTCCACTTCACTTGTTTCCACGAATTTCTCATGAACTCGACCCCAATTAAGATAGCTTGGAACTCAAATTCGTTACCGAGGGTCGAGGGACACCTCTCATTTTCCTTTAACAAAAATCTGCACAGTAATATGTCGATAATAACCTTTTATTCCTTCCAACACAAAACACATAAATCCAATACCTCTGTGTCTTGGATCTTTTTCTCAGTCGAGGTATGACCTGTAGATGGAATAGGAGAAGAAAACCCACAACAACAACAATTCATAGTTCAAATATCACAATTTCCTTTCAGCACTAAGATATCGGTTAAATTTCAATTGGTGGTCAAAATTTCTAGCTCTAGAATTTCAACAGTCAATGGTATTGATTTTGAGAAAGGATAGTTGCAAGCTCAATTCACAATTTAAATCTTAGTGACCATGATATCCAAATTTTCTATCTCTGGGCAACAAATCAATAAAAGATCCCTACATCCATAGAATCTAAATTTTGATTTTTTTGAAGAGGAAAACGATACCTACAGGCATCAAATTCTGTGATTACAATTTCCTCAATCCAAGATTCATTGAGTGGGAATGATATGCCACTTATATAACGGTTTCGCATACCCTGCAACACAAAACTTCGAATTTGCACACATAATTCTTAGATTGACAATGCATCATTAATTTCATAAAACAACATTCTTGTATCCATGTATTACAATTGTCCACTGATCATACTCATCCTTTCCCACTTCACACTGCTATTAATGAGATATATCCAAATGGTTTTAGAAGAAAGAACATCAAATTGTATTCTCAAGAACAAAGATTCTAGAAAGAGAAATCAAACTTATTTTAGAATAGTATTACATAGAATATAGAAAGGCTTTTACACACACATAAATAGAGGAATATTACAATGATTTCATTTATCCAAACTCGGTACAGGAATCTTATAACTCATAAATACCTCATACCCTCTACTGGCCTGATTTTACAGTGTTTGGGTGCTCCCCTAGCCCTAACCACATTATCAATAGTAATTGCTGAATAATTTGAGTAATCGTTGGTTTCCTCTATGATGTAGCTCCTGTGCCAATTTTCACATATTTTGTTGCACACTCTTGCTGCACTTCACCTTCCATGAAAAACTGCAATGGATCTCAATATTACCAGGCCCTTAAGAACATAGGAGCTCTGATACCAATTGATAAAACAAAAGCAAAAATAACAATATGGCGGAAAAGGCATATCAGCCAACACAACATTATTCACTCCAATGTTACATATTTATAGTACAATGGGTGATGCCACCTCATAGAGATTTTTTCTCTAGATCCTAAAATCATGCATGATGACTAGGCTAGGCAATCTTAACTAACTCATTATTCATCACTTGAGGATATATTACTAATATCCTAAATGATTAATACAAATATAGGTGACAATTTAGACTTAGTGATTGGTAAAGGTAAGCCATAGAATAACAACCATGTCCAAGGCTATGGACACAAGTGTTTTTCACTCAAGGTTGATTAGGATTCTTGTGATGGAGGAATTGAAGAAGATAAACATAGCTTGGGAGCAGTTCATTGCCTCTACACATCTATAATTAAATGTATCTCCTACTCCTCAATCTAATGTGCAGATCCCTCTTCAAGGTGATAGTGTTGTTTTCACAGAGATAAGTAAAAAGAGGAAGGGAAAACACATTGCTAAAGATGACAAGGATCCTAAGGAACAAGAATAATAAGGGGAATCTCATCACTCTCCACAAAGAGAATTTTCACCCCAACCAGCTCTAGAATTAGCAGAAGTTCCATCACCTAAAGCCATGGGAAGAAAAGGAAGAAGGTTACTTTTCTCCTCATCAATTGTTGCAGTTGAAACTAAAACTAGGAGGCCCTTCACCAGGTCATCAACCAAGAAGAAAATTGTTGAAAAATAGGTCATAACATAAGCTCCTTTCAAGAGGAAGGATAAGGGTAAAATTGAGACTCTTGAAAAACATGTTGAATTCATAGACATAAACACTCTCCCTAATAACCCTACCTTCAAAATATTGATCAGATAGCTTAGAGATGTCAGAAAGGAGATTGATTACTTGAAGGGAGAAGGATTGGTTGAGAGGAAAACATTGAAGGATTTGATGGATATGTATTTAGAAACCATTGAAAAATCCAGGTTTACAACAAAGAGATTTATTCCGCTTCATAGGCATCTTAGAAATCTGTACAGGCATAACAGGGATTTACAATCTCATATCATAAATCTTAAGTTGGAGTTACAACCTTTCAAGGAAGAATTATCTCAAATAAATTTGAATGTGTTAGCTCAAGATGCAACCAGAAGGAGTACTAGACTTAGGAGGTGAAGTGAAGTGGTTGAAAGAATCTTAGTTTTTAAAGTGGTTATCCTTACATTTTGAAGTTTTGGTGGGAAGTATTATGTGTATACCTTTGGCAAAGGTCTTTGGGTATTTTTGGCTCAAACTGCAAAAATTGGACAGCTAGAGGACAATTTGTAGCGCCTGGCACTACGAAATAATCTACACAGTTAGAAGCTACAACTTCGCTAAAAAAATCCGTTATGAAATGATATACACAATCGAGTTGCAACTTCACAACGAAATCTACTGTGAAATGGTCTACACAGTCATTCGCTGTAGAATTTGCTGTGGAATTCACTGTGAAATCTACTACGAACTGGATGATACAGTCAATGCTACAAGATTCACTGCCAATTCTTGTTTTGATGGGTTTTGAGAGAATCAATGGTCACTAGATGGCTAGTGGAACATGGCAAAGCTAGTTGGAAGTTAATTAAAGCTGGAGGTTACATGGAAACGAAGGATATGTTCTCAAAAGACACCTCACTTTGCAAAGATTAGGATGTTAGGATGGTTACCAACATTTACCTTTTTTATAATAGATTGTTTTTTCCACTTGTACAAGTGTAAGATTTTTAATTTTAGGTGGGAGAATCCTATGTTAGAGGATCAAGCTCGCATTGTATGTTGTCATTCCTTGTTTAGGCTATAAATGCAACATTAGAAGAACATTTTTGGGTTGGAATGGTTGATGTAAAATACCTTTTTGGTAATCTTAATGAAACAGAGCCTACTCTAGTTTTGATGTATCAGACTTGATGAAATCTTGTTTAATGGAAGTTACTTCTCTTTTTTCCATCTTATTTTTCTCACTCTGAAATCATACTATCATTGAAGGATTCAAATGATATTGTGTACAAGGATGATTTTCGGGGCTAAATTTCGCTCATGAGATAATTTTTTATTGTTTTTCCCAAAATCCAATTTTCTATTCTAAAATAGATTCGCCCAAATTCTATACGATAAAATTATTTTACCTTAAAAATCGCCAAAATTTTATACAAGCTACATAAAATCCTTAGAAATTTGAATATTTTTACAAAAATATTGCCAAACATTTTAGCGTTGCCATATGAAGGATTAGTAAGATTCACCAAGGTTTCTACATTTCAAAATAAATTTCTATCCTTAAGATCATCCCTGATGGTGTACCTATATGACCATGGATTTTTTATTATGACATTATTATAGCTTTTTTCAGAGTTTTGTTTTCTTGGATTAAAGAAGTTCTTGTATCTGAAGCATTTCCCTCCTTTGTCTACTGGCATAGCCTGAAGCTAGTGGTAGATTCCATTATTTTTTTTAATGAGTCTTCCTCCTATTCACACTAATCCTCAAAACCCTGAACTAAGTTAAACAAGACCTCTTTTGTTGTTGCATTTTACCTAGACTTTCCTGTGTTTTGACATTGTTGAACTAATTTTGATCCATTTGACACCTCATTTGAAAACTTATCTCATAAACCTATTGATGGGTACTGAGCTTTCACTTTAGCAGTAAAAGTGTAACTTTCAGTGCTAACATTCTTGGTGCCATTACTGGGGAAGGGATTGAAAACATTTCATCAGGATTGAACAACAAAGAAATACTAATTCTAAAGTTGCATAAGTAATCAATACATTGAAGATTGCAGTTTTCACCTGGTGACTAGATTGTTTTAGTTGTGGCTCCTAAAGGCAGACAAACAAGGTATATTGCACATCTATGTAACATCCTGTTTCCCCC
>JASDQU010585487.1:116297-129845 GCA_032191745.1 Picea mariana
AATGCACATAACAAAATAGTGCACAATCAAATTTGCAATTTCATCTAAGTATGTGGACGAAGTAACTTGTGATGTTGTGTCGTTAAGAGAATGTGGAATGATCTTAGGTAGTCCATACTTATTTGATCGTAAGGCAATCTTCTACAGGACAAAGAATCAATACCAATTCACTAAAGCAGGTCATGATTATGTGGTTCATGCTCATCATGTTAAAGCAAATAAAACACTTCAAACAATGGAACAATTAACGAATGCAGTGCAAGTATGCAACAAACCAATAATTGTTTCAAATGAAGTAATTGATCTTAAGCAAGAACAAGACATGGTTGTTGAATGGAAAATCAATCATAAGTTGCTTCAAAATAAGCTCATGTCATGCAGATATTTAAAATATATCAGTTCATTTGCAGTCATCTTTTTGATGCTGTCATTAGCAATGTTTTCTACATGGATGATAGTGGCATCAGTAAGATGTAACAGGGTTCAAATGGCTAACAATATACTGTCAGCTGTCATGATTGTGTTACAGTTGATCTTGATGAGACAGGTGCACAGGACATAGTTCAGAGACAGAGAGAAAGCCGGGTGGCCTATCCTGAGCTTGTTGACTGGTCAGTAACCTTTTGGGGACCAAAAGATCTTATTGTGGGGAGGTGTGATCCGAAATCAAATCCAGAAGCCTGATAGGGCTTGAAAAATGATCAAAAATGAAAGTGCTCGGAATGCGACGAAACCTATGCCATTGCGTTCGTCTTGTCTTCCTAATTCTGACAATATATTTACTTTGTCAAATGGACTCCGTATGAGAAAGTTATCGCGTTCTGATCGGAAGCCCAAACAAGCAAAAAGTCAAAGGTCAACTGGTCAAAAAGTCAATGATGACATCAGCAGGGCCATACATCTGTATGCTGACGTGGCAGAGTTTGTACATGCTTATGTGGCGATCGTACATAATTGATCTGACAAGAATTTGTTGGTTGATAGTTGTCGAATCAGATGTTGACACGTGGCAGTTTTCTGGTCAAATGATTGGCTGCCACGTGGCCCAATCGTGGGCTGCCACGTGGCACCCTAGAATTGGTTAATTGTTTGTTTATTAAAATTTTATGGAGGCCGTGGGGTTCGACCCCTGGACCTCCCCACCATATAAATCTTTAACAAAGGCCGCGCTGCCAACGCGCCACCATAGTAGTTCATACTATGTAATGGATTTTAATTTATTTAAATTTACATTAATGTTAATGTGGCGGGGGGGTCGGGCCGGGGCTTAGCCCCAGCCCGCGGTCCTTTGTATTGTAACATGTGACCTATGGTAACATTTGTGCACGGGGGGTTTAAATATAGCTCGTGGACTTATGTACTATGCCATGTGATCACACCGGAGCGCGCGGAGGGGGAAGTTCGAATGGTTTTGACCGTTAGCCCCTTTTACATTTGCATGAGGTCATATGACCCTAATGTGCCCGAGTGCTAAGTGGTTAGGGGCTGGAGGCACACTAACCATCCTACGATTTGCACCATTGGCACGGTTGCGCCCGGTGCTGGGTTTTCACGCTATTTATTGCATGTGTGCCAGGTTCACACAACAAGGGTGTGTTTTGTAGAACCAGTGACAGTAAGCTTGAAGGGGAAAACTTCCAGGAGACATAACTTCTTTGTTTTTCGACCGATTGAGGTGCCAAAAGAGCCTAGATAGGGGTTTTTGGACACTATGAAGCCATAGGAGCAGTCATAGAAGAGTTATACTGGAGGGAAACCAAGATAAAGTCATTTTGAGGCAGAGAAGCTTTTGAGGAGGAGACGCTGTTGGACCATTTCTGGGAGCTCCGGACGTCTGTTTTGCGTGTCGTTTTCTTTTCATGGTTCTAGAGATCTGGAAGAAAATGACCAGATCAGTCTTGTATCCATTTGGCATTGCAGTGATGCACTTTTGAGCATTTGAACAGAAATAAAGAAGCCTCCCCCACAGAGAAAAAGGCCCAGAGACGTAGGCAAAGTTGTGCCGAACTCCGTTATCAATCTGCATGTTATGGTTTGTTGTCTTTTATTGCATTTAAGATCTACACATATGTATATGGCTGTTATAATTCCTCTTCCTTCCTCATTCTTCACTAAGTTTTCTCAAATGGCTAATTAATGCATGCAAAATTAAAAACTCAACCATAAGTCATGAAAATATCCGATAGATCACTTGAACATGCAACAAAGAGTCATCTTAAATCTGAAAGAGACTTAATTACTACTCAAGGAATTGACGACCCATAATTTTTCCCGACTCACTTGAGAAATTCGACATCAACGAAAGTTAAAGATGGAAAAAAATCATTTGGGAAGTCAAAGTAGACGAATGCCAACCTTCATCGACGTCAGCCAATGAAAGTGCTTCTTTTCTACGAATAAACCTCGGGAAGGATTTTTTCGAAGGCCGATCCATTCGATTCCGACAGAAAGATGTAATAATAAGAATCACGCAAAAGGAAGAGTGACATTGCCAACCACCAATACCTGAACCATTTTCGACGAAAAAAGCTCATAAAGATGAAGGCCCGTCGAGAAGCTGTGTACCTGAACTTCCCCCGATCACCAACCCCAATATCATCGATGTCGGAAGTTTTGTCAAGAGGATATCAATATAGGTATACACTCTAATAGTAGCTGATCCCTGATCTATACATCGAGGTGATGTGAGGTGACGAGACGTTTAACACCTAACTGCAATAGGTATGCCACATTCAAAGCTATTAGTTAATTCGTAATATTGTGCATTAGTTACTAATTCGTGCACGACTCAAAATGAACCGCTAAACCCGCCGATACAATGCACCTTCCTGCGCGCCTCCGTCGTCGACCAATTAAGATTTATCTACAAAAATCCAATAGTAGTTTATTTTGAATCTGCATTCATTACTCGTATTAACTAATTGATATGACTGGTAGTACCTCTCCAGTTATATCCTATTCAAGTCATTATGTATGATCCTATTTTGCGTAGCAAGAAATTCAGGATAAACAAAAGAGTGAAGGTAACAGTATGGAGGCAACATCCAAAGTTCAGTGAGTATTAAACAATTTTTTTAGCTAGAGTTACAGGTATGTATCCGCTAACGGTTATTACGTTCCATTTTTTTTTATGTCCTCACCCAATGCTACTCTGTATACATGTTTAAAGGGAATTTATTTTTATTTGCAGGGATAATGCCTCCAAAGAAGCCCTCCACTAAGAAATCATTGAGAGCCCCAAAACTGCAAGAATCAAAAGTAGGAGAGGGTTCCTCCCCATAAGTTGCAAGACAATTAGAGTTCACTTCCAAGTAGGTTCTCGTCATTAAGATGATCACCAAGAAGGCATTTGTCCAGCCCCCAGCTTTTAGAGACACAGAGGCAAGTATTGGAGCCAAGATGGCATTTCCTTGCTGGGAAGAAGTTTTCAAGAAAATCAAGAAGGAAGAACCCCTCGAATATTCCTCGCACAACGATCCTAATACAAGGAAGCTCACCGATGAGGTCCTCCCCAATATTCGCAAAGCTTATCTGCACATGGTGGCAAGCTGGTCTCTGGTCTTTCCTTACATTGAGCTCCTGAAGTGGATTATTGACCACATTGACACGAAAAAATGTTTGATTAATGATGATAACGGAGAATGCATTGTGGTATTCCTGCCATCATAGGTTCAGAGTTACTATAAGCTCAAAGATTCTGAGCTAAAATTGAGCACTGATTTTGTCCTGAGTTTCTATGCATCACACGATACCAGAAAAATCATGGCATATTGGTGGAGAGAAGACAAAAAATTCACGAATCGGACTGTTGGTTGGTACCCAATAGCTAATCTCAAGGAACCATACATATATCTCATGGCTCTACTCTACAGGTTACATGGGGAGAAAGAATTCTCCCGATTTTGAGAGGCTTGGATGCCTCTGGATTTTACAGTCACCATTTCAGGCATAGACTTCAATTAGGGTGCTATCATCTCCAAACAGTTGAGCACCTGAATAAGACAGGCTCAGGTGATGAAGGAGGGAGATACCCCCGCCTTCTACATGGCCTTGTATCTACTGGACATCATCTGCACCAAGAACACTTTTGTTGGGATGAACCTAAATTGGCACTCTTCGAATCTCATGGTCCATGTATACTTCATCATTCTATGGGAAAACAGGTACAAGAAATCCTATGTTGTTATCTGTGATCAGTTTATTGCATGCATTTACTTCTTTCTCTTCAACAAAGAATTCCCTAGATTGTCAGATGAAGCAAAGAAGGTTATAGCCAAAATTGGCTACTGGTATCTAGATGAACGAGAAACCTATATCAGGGTTTTCGGCACCACAGGGGCACCCCACTTATTGCCCATTTATGTTCCCGACTGGCTAGTGTTAGGGGAATTTTTCTATCAAACCATCTTGCAACGATACACTGCAACTTTAGTAAAAGACAAGAAGCAAGATTTCATACCGCATGGGTTTCATATCAGCTTCTGCATGATCAAATACATCGTGCATGTTTAAATACTTGGGCTAGGTCAATTGGAATTTCAGTTCCAAACTAGCTGATTTTGCAAACACGATCCCAAGGGATTGCTCCTACAACATGCATCACAGGTATCATCCTGTTGGCCTTATGCACATGACTGGTTTGAGGATGAAATTTTCATTGTGAATTATCAAGAATGGAATGTTGTGGTGTCCAGGAAAGATGGTCCTCAAGGAACTAGGTTTAGAGCTATGAGCTATGAAGAACAAAAAAAAAATTTGGAGCAGACAACTCAAGAGATCGGCAGGACCCATCAAGGAGCAACAACATATGAATTGGATGAAGGAATAAGTGATCCTCAAGGAGACATTGAAGCCATGAGAGTTCATCAGAAATCCTTGATACACATCAGGGATTCCCCTGAAGTTCAAACTACACCGGAGATGGAAGAACTCTTGTACCAACAAAGTCACCTGCTAATGAAATGGATGCAGGATAACCCACACCTCACTGTAAGTCCTGAAATTTCAACTATTGTCCAAAGTGTCTCAATGGAGCCAATTGGCCCTGAATCCTTAAATCCTGATAACACCAATAGATCAAATAACCTTGGATCCCCAATGACGACGGTCAACTCCCCGGAAGGCGAAAAAAATCCTGTAGAAACAGGCCAGGTGTCGATAGAAACACAAGTGCATAATCCCCTGAGAAAACTTATACAAGTATATAGTGATGACGAAATTTCAGAGCCATCTCACAGCTCCCTCGTGCATGTCCAAGAGGAGGAAATCCTCGAGAAAACCCCTTACCCTGAGCCTGAAGTTCAAGTTCAAGATAAGGAGGTCTTGCAGAAGGAAGGAGAAGCCAAAAGTAGCCTCAACATGATAGACTCTGATAAATTGGAAACTGAGGTGGATTCGAGTGACGAACCCAAGTCTGGGGAGACAAAGAAGAAATCTCCACAAAAAGAAGTCAGTAGTCCTACGACCGACAAGTAAGTAGGCGACGATTCTATACCTGACACCTATATTTTACCCAGTATTCAAATCCCCCGATGAGTGACAAGTAGGGGTTGGATATACAAAGCAAAGCGAGGAAGTTCAGGAGTCCACCCTTGAACAGATATACACCACTAGAAGCTTGGGAAACAACCTCACATGGGGAGATCAACATATACTTGAGCTGGTAGATGAGGTAGAAGACATCTATGTGATCTCCTATGGTCAAAAAAGAAAGTCCATCATTGAAAGGATGACAAAGAAAAGAAGGATCACCTTGGATCACTCCATTTTAGTAACTACAAAGGAGAACTTAATCAACATAGCATATGCTTGTACGTATAAACTGATTGGTGTGGGAAAATCCCTCTCTGATGTCGCCCAGGATAGAGCCAAGAGGGATGAAAAAGAATTAGTTGCCACCCTAAAGGAGCTTGACCACTTGTGCCATCTGGTCGAGTACTACAAAAGCACTACGCAGACCATTGTGTATATGAAAAGTGAGTTCGATGGAGTGTACAATGAGTTCAAGAAAGAAAGGAACCTATTAACCACAAACGTAGTCAAGTTCCAGGAAGACACTCTCATGGCACTCACAACGTGCAAGGAGATGGAGCGATGGCATGAAAAGGCACATCAAGCAGTAGAGAGACTCAAATATATTGAGGTAATTCAGGAAGGTAGAGAAAAGGAAAGGCATGGAATTCAACTAGTAGGCAAAAGTAGTCTCGACCACATGAAGAAATATGCCGAGTACTGGGCTAAGATGTCTCGAGACCCACACCGAGAAATCCAAGAGAAATGGGACAAGTGCCAGAAACACTGGGGTAAAATTAATAAAGTGATGAAGGATGTCAGTCTCCCTAAGTTTGACACTCCAGATGAATTTATCAACCTGAATGACGTGTTCAAGATACAAGTCGAGAAAGACTCGCTATAGGTTGAAGAGTGTGCAAAGGTCACCGATGCAAAGCCAAAGCAAGTACAACAATTCATGGAACACCCGATCAGGGCTCGAGGCATGTTGCAACACCTAAACTCTAGTTTGGTGAAGTATCAAGTGCATGCAGTGGATATCAGAGGAGTATATGTTGCCCTTATGGAACAACATAGGTTCCCATGGGCTCAAACCTATGAAGATTTGTTTATTGGCTGGTATAAATATGAAAGAAGTCACCCTTTTCAAGAGACATATCCAGTGGACTGTTAAAGAAAATGTTAGATGATCACGCCACATGGGGATTTTTGTTTGGCTTGAACTATATTTAGCCGTTAATTATAGTTAAACTTTATATTATAAATAGAGACATCAACTAATGAACAAAGGGTCAATGGTTGCTATAAGAAATATTTCTTTTCGGTTGTTAAGAATTATTTTGAGACTGCTATGAATTGAGAAGTCCTTCTGGACCAAAGACAAGCTATTTTAATTAGATGTATGTGATTGGACTTAGAGAAGAACTACTTCCTATTCTGTTCCATGAATGATGCAGTAAATGAGTAAGAACAATTGATTCTATTGTCAATTTATATGGTGCAATGTTTTGATGTTCTTTGCTTTAATGATGAAGATAAATCATTGTGTTATTATGTGATGAATGTTATGGTAGAATAATTATTTTGCTTACCGTGATCTTGATTACATGTGTTCTTTCTTCCTATTATTTAGTTTTTCTTAGAAAGTAATTGAATGCTCATTTGGTTAATGTATTAGTACTAGGCCCTTTGGCATAGCATCATTGTCTACATGTTTGAGCAGCGGGTTATCCCAAGCTCAGCCTCTTCCCCAATAGTTAAAACTCAATCCTATTGCTTTTCAAGTTGGTTTATACCGGCTTGCATCTCTCAAACTAGTCCCACCCAAGAGAAGATACATAAAAGAATAGTCCTAACTGAAGGAAGATCCTTCACAAGAAAACACAAAGCCCATCGATAATTTGGTCAGATCGCAAGATCTAGAGAACCATTCCATCTCAAACGCTGCAGAGTCTAATTGGGCCTCGGTGGTGGGTTTGGTTCCTACTGTTGAGTCAAGGGATTTAGGGCCCATCAACACAAAGGGATGAGTATGTGAAGTTATTAAAGGAGTTTGTTGATGTATTTTCTTGGAAATATGAATATCTACAAACTTATGATACAAGCATCATTGAACATAAGATCCCTTTGAAAGATGATACCAATCCATTTAGTCAAAAACGTAGACAGGTAAATCCCATGTTGTTGCCTATTATGGAAAAGGAAGTTAAGAAGATGCTTGATGCCAAGATCATCATACCTTTAAGGTACTCTGAGTGGGTAGCTAACTTGGTCCATGTGAGGAAAACGAATGGTGAAATCAAACTTTGTTTTGATTTCATAAATTTGAACATAAGTTCCAAGAAAGATAATTACTCCTTGCCAAAGATGGAGCATATTTTATAGAGGGTAACTAGTTCAACAAGGATGTCTATGATTGATGGCTGCTCAGGCTACAATCAGATCTTTGTCCTGCTTGAAGATAGAGAGAAGACAACTTTCACTACTCCTTGGTTTACATTCATGTATGATAAAATTCCCTTTGGACTAATGAATGCAGGAGCAACCTTTGAGCGAGCAATGTATATTTCCTTTATTGGGGAGAAGGACAAATTTTTAGTCATCTATCTAGATGATATTATAGTATTCTCAATATATGGTAAGGAATATTATAATCATTTGAAAAAGGTTTTCCTGAAGTGTAGAAAGTTTGGTCTCTCTCTCAATCCTAAGAAGTCTTTGTTTGCTATGAAAGAAGGCAAGTTATTGGGACACATTGTATTAGTAGAAGGGGTAAGGATTGATCCAAGTAGAGTAGAGGCCATCCAAACTCTGTCTCTTCCTAGATCCAAGATGGAAGTCCAGTCTTTCTTGGGTAAAATAATGTTTTTGAGACGATTCATCTATAACTTTGTTGAATGGGTTAAGTAAATCACATCTATGATTAGAAAGGGGAATGAGGTGAAATGGACTACTGAAGCTCATAATTCTTTTGACCAAATCAAACAAGCATTGACTGAAGCACCTATTCTCATCATCCCTGATTACTCAAAAGAATTTCTGATATTTTCTTTTGCCTCACATGACACATTGGCTGTTATCCTTCTTCAGAAAATATAGATGAGATGGAACAACCTATTTCCTTTTTCAGCAAGGCATTGAGGGATGCAGAGATGAGGTATGATATTATGGAAAAGTAGGATTATTCTTTGGTTAAAGCCCTCAAATCCTTCAAAGTACACATTCTTCATTCCAATATTATTTCCTATGTCCCATTAGCCTCTATAAAATAAATACTTATCTAGCCTGACATAGATGGAAAGAGTAGCAAGTGGATTGCCAAAATTTTGGAGTTTGACCTTGAAATGAAGCCTACTAAGTTGGTGAAAGGCCAAGGTTTAGTTAGATTGTTGGATGAATCAAATTGAAAATAACTAGGGGTTAATTTCATGAACTTAAACTTTAAAAATCAGCAAATTGATATCCCTGTCAAAATATCTCATATCCGTCCCAACTTGGCAGAATGCACTTGGTACAAAGACATCATTTATTTTCTGCAAAAGTTGGAGCCTCCTGATGGTTTGGAGAAGAACAAGGTAAGAGATTTGAAGATAAAGGAAATCATATATTGTCTCATTGATCACATATTTTATTGGAAAGATCGTCTAGGGGTTCTCTTGAGATGTCTAGATCCATAGGAGGCTCAAAAGGCCATGACTAATTTTCACGAAAGCTTGTGTGGGGGTCATCACTTTTGGACTGATAGAGTTACTACAAAGAGATCACTAGGGGTTAATTTTACCTTATGGACTGATAGATTTACTACAAAGAGATCACTTGGTATTTCCCCCTTTCAGCTTGTATACATTTTTCCTACTCAGCTTTCCTTTCTTGTGGAAAAGTTCCTTCAGGATCAACAAGGAGAAACAAATGATATGGTAAGAAATATACATCGGCTAGTAGAAGTACAACAGACCAGGGAGAAGCTCCTTGATAAAGCATAGAGCCATTAACAGAAGATCAAGAAAGATTTTGATAAAAAGATAAACAAAGAAGATTTCTAGATGGGATATTTGGTGTTCAAATGGGATGCACCCAAGCAAGACGGAGGAAAATTTGGTAAATTCAAAGCCTTGTGGATTGGTCCTTTCAAGATTTCTGAAGTTCTTCAAAATAATACTTATAAATTGCAGAACTTGGAGGATTCTGAAGTTTTTGGTGGCTCTTTTAATGGGAACTTTCCGAAGAAGTATTTTTCATGAACCATGAGTGGTTGTCCCATCCATTGTAAATATCACTTTTTATTTTTCTTTCTATTATAATAAATGACCCCATAGCCCTAGGATAAGACACTAAAACTTCTTGTTCTTGGCAGCTCACATGGAGCATGTCGTCCCCTGTGGATCCAATGTTATCACATGAAGTTTTTAAGGGTCACACGAACTTGTGATGGGTCAATTCATCCTTATATTTTTTATTTTTTATCCTTAGTCTTGTTTAAGATTTACTTTTGATCTCCTCCTTATGGTTTTGTTAGGTCTTAGCACAAATAAATTAAGGTTGATGTTGGACCATACATTTGGTTTATATATTCATCTCATCAAAATATTAGACAACCATCACCATCATCCTTATGCCACCACTACCCTGACATGTCATGACTTCCACTATGTGCTTAAACCCCTCCACTTTGTCCCTCTACCCATTAGAAGGTTAAATCAAATTCGTTTTAGTTCACTGCCATCTCATCAGGACATTTCATAGCGCATCTCAAGTACATCTTCCCTCATTACCATTATTTCACTTATGAGGCTTATGTCAGCCGATCTCCTTGTTTTCAACATTCATGATTTAAAGGAAATAATTTGGGATTTAGTCATTTAAGGCTATCTAACCTTTTTCTCAAATATTTCAAAATTACTCCTAGCTTGGTGCTACAGAAAATGATAAGTTCAGATAGGCACTGCGGAATCTTCTACCAACTAGCTGGTGAAGGTGAATTGGAGGTTAGATTTGTTGCAAGAGGTTTCATCCAATCTGAAGCATATCTACTTTTAAGCCACAGTATCTAGGTACTCCATGAGCTATTTTAATCCTTGTTAAAGATCAGTTACATGTTGTTCTTGTATTTCCTCTCCTAGGCGATGTGAATTGATGATCCATATTACCAACCTGTCCCCTTTAACCTTTGCTATCTTCTCAGCTAGCTTTAGTATTTTCAGCTTCTTTTACTACAACTGATAAAATCTTGTTGTCAAAGCCACTGTGCCTATATTTTTCTTGGATTTTTTTGTTTATATTGTAGATTCTTCTGTGAATCCCTTGTTTTAGCATTGCAAACATGTACATCAACTCAACACCATTATACTCATACCACACAACATGTACCAACTGATCACCGTTAAAAAAACTCCATTTCTATTTCAAGTCTAAAGTCTTTCTATGTTGGAAATTGAAAGATCCTTGTTAATTAAAGTTGTGATGACTTTGTAAATGATGGTGAAGTATTAGCTTAAAAATTTAGCAGCTGCCTTCTCCCTACATATCTGTTTTTCCTGAAGGGATTTCTTCCATTTCTTAAGCATCAACTTCCCTTTCATAAGCTTTGAAGTCAAATAGGCAGGAAGACTTTGAAGCCTTAAAAGTAACCAGTTTTGGAAAAGACTATCCATTCATACCCTAAAACCTATGTCTTATTTTGCCCCTTACCTCTTTCATATTGTTGTCTTAGTTTTCCTCCTATAACAACAAATGGATACACCACAATAGAAGAAGGCTCACAAGGGTTGAGGCATAGTCAGGACTGAGCCCTGTGACATGTAACTTTTAGAGGTTGAACCTTTGATCAGGGAGGTATTCTAGTGAGTTGTATGTTTCAATTTATTTCTGAAAATGTAGAGGGAGAGCCCTTAGGTATCCAGAGAGTTTGCCTTGAAATTTGATGGAACCAAAAATAAGGTGGGAACCCTTGAACTGGAAGTATCTGAAGCAACTATTGCAGCAACTATAGAGATACAAAACACTAGTGAAAGATGGTGTAATCCATGAATTTTAATGTAGCCTTTTCTAAAGAGTTGCTTAAACCAGAATTTCAGGGAGATAACCTATCAAGGGGAGTGCCTAGGAACCACTCATTTGATGGATTTGACAAGATGTTAAGGGTGATCTAGAGATGTTTCACATGTGAGGGAAGATTCAATATGATTTACCAATACCACGTTAGACTTTTGTTGAACTTCATAAACAAAGACCTCATGAACCTCCCTTTCTATTTGTTTAGGAGTATTGGAAAAATGGTTGTCAAGGCCCAAGCCATGTCCAATGCTATGGACGCAAGTGTTTTTCTCTCAAGGTTGATTAGGAATTTAGCTTCTACTCCTTAAATGTAGATCTTACTCCTTAATCTAAGGTTTAGATCCCTCTTCAATATGATAGTGTTTTTCACATGGAGACAAGTAAAAATAGGAAGGGAAAACACATTGCTAAAGATGATAAGGCTCCTAAGGAACAAGAACAAGAAGGGAGAGCTCATCACTCTCAAAAAAGGAAATTTTCACTCCAACTAGCTCCATAATTAGCGGAAGTTCCATCAGCTAAAGCTAATGGAAAATAAATAAAAAGGTTACTTTTCCCCTTACCAACTACTGCACTTGAAACTAAAACTAGGAAGCCCTTCACTAGGTCATGAGCCAGGAAGGAAACTGCTGAAAAATAGGTCATAACAGAAGCTCATGTCAAGAGGAAGGATAAGGGTAAAAATGAGACTGTTGAAAAACATGTTGATGTCATAGACATAACCACTCCCCCTGATAACCCTACCTTCAAAAGACAGATTAGACAACTCAGAGATGCCAAAAAGGAGATTTGTCACTTGAAGGGAGAAGGATTGGCTGAGAGGAAAAACTTGAAGGATATGATGGATATGTATTTAGAAACCATTGACAAAGATAGGTTTACAACAAAGAGATTTATGCCCCTTCATAGGCAACTTAGGAATCTATATAGGAAGAACATGGATTTAATCTCATATCAGAAAGCTTAATTTCGAGTTACAACCTTTCAAGGAAGAATTAGCTCAAATAAATTTGAATGTGTTAGCTAAAGCTGCAACTAGAAGGAGTGCCAGACTCAGGAGGTGAAGTGAAGTGGCTGAAAGAATCTCATTTTTGAAAGTGGTTATCCTTACATTTTGAAGTTTTGGTGGGAAGTATTATGCTTATATCTGAATTTTCATTCATACACCCTATTAGGAGGCTTCTACAGGATTATATACCTTTGACAAAGTTATTTGGGTATTTTTGGCTCAAACTACACAAATCATACAGCTATAGGACATTTCATAGTGCCTAGCACTACGAAATGATCTACCCAGTCAGAAGCTACAACTTCATTGTGAAATCCATTGTGAAATGATATACACAATGAGGTTGAAACTTTGTTGTGGAATCTGTCATTAAATGGTCTACACAGTCGGGCATTATGGAATTTGCTACGAAATTCGTTTCAAAATCCGTTGTGAACTGGATGATACAGATAGCGTTACAGGATTCACTGCCAATTCATGGTTTGATGGGTTTTGAGAGAATAAATGGTCACCAGATTGCTAGTGGAACATGGCACAGCTAGTTGGAAATCAGTTAGAGATGGAGGTTACCTAACAATGAAGGATATGTGCTCAAAAGACACCTCACTATGCAAATATTAGGATGTTAGGATGGTTACCAACATTTACATTTTTTATAGCAGTTTGTTTTTTCCACTTGTACAGGTGTAATATTTTCAGGTTTGGGTGGGAGAATCCTATGTTAGAGGATCAATGTCACATTGTATGTTTTCATTCCTTGTTTAGGCTATAAATGCAGTACTAGAAGAACATTTTTGGGTTGGAATGGTTGATGTATAAGAACTTTTTGGTAATCTTAATGAAACATAGCCTACTCTGGTTTTGATGTATCAGACTTGATGAAATCTTGCTTAATGGAAGTTAGTTCTTGTTTTGCCATCTTATTTCTCCCACTCTGGAATATTACTATCATTGAAGGATTCAAATGATATTGT
>JASDQU010585487.1:130332-142621 GCA_032191745.1 Picea mariana
GAATTGAGTGGTGCCCAATTCTTCACTAAACTGGATCTTCGTTCGGGCTACCACCAGATACATATGAAAGAGGAAGATATCCCCAAGATTGCCTTTAGAACTGATGAGGGCCACTATGAGTTTTTGGCCATGCCCTTTGGCTTGTGTAATGCCCCCTCCACCTTCCAAAGCCTCATGAATCATGTCTTCCATCCATTTCTATGCCATTTTGTCTTAGTTTTCTTTGATGATATCCTCATCTATAGAAAAAAATGGATAGACCATATTGCTCATGTGGATTGAGTTCTCGATCTACTCTCTCAGCACCAACTTTTCCTGAAACAGTCTAAATGTGCTTTTGGCAGCTAAGAAGTAGAATACTTGGGTCATCTGGTTGGCAAAGATGGCATCAGGGTGGATCCTAAAATGATTGAAGCTATGGAAGACTGGCCTCACCCAAAGACTCTTAATATCTTGCGTGGATTTGTATGCTTAACAGGGTATTATCGCAAGTTTGTTGAGAATTATGGGAAGATTGCAGCACCTCTCACTGCTCTCCTAAAAAAGAACTCTTTCACTTGGACTCCAGCCATTGCTCAAGATTTTCAAACCTTGAAGATGGCCATGTGCANGTTGTCCTTATGCAAGAGGGTTGACCTTTGGCCTTTACTAGCAAGAAACTATCTGAAAGAAATCTGGGCAAATCCATCTATGAAAATGAAATGTTGGCTATTCTACATGCCATGGATATGTGGCATCCTTATCTATTGAGGCAACGGTTCTAAATTAAGACAGACCATCAAAGCCTCAAGTATTTTCTGGAAATTTTATGGAACAACGCAATTCCTCCCCAAAACAACAAAAATGGGTGACTAAACTCTTTGGATATGATTATGAGATCATTTATAAGAAAGGCAAAGACAATGTCATTGCGGATGCACTTTCCCAAAAATATGAAGATGAAGGATCCCTTTTTTCTCTTTAATTCATTGTACCAGATTAGCTCCAAGCCGTTCGCCAGGAATGGCTACAAGATCCCAAAAGTTCGTAGTTGATCCAGCAATTACAATTCATTGCTCCAACTTCACCAGGGTACTCTTGGGTCCATGAGGAACTTCGATACAAAGGCCGTTTGTATTTAAGTAAACAATCAAGATTAAATCCATGGTACTTTTTGAGCTTCATGCTACACCCATAGCAGGGCACTCCGGGTTCACCAAAACCTATGACAGGGTCAAACGTTCCTTTTTCTGGGATGGCATGAAACAGGACATTCGTAATTTTGTAGCTGAATGTGATGTGTGTCAATGCAGCAAGGGAGAAACAGTCAAATCATCAGGCACACTACAACCGCTCCCGATTCCACCTGCTATTTGGAAGGATATCTCTATGGATTTTATTATTTGCTTACCCAAATTGGGAAATAAATCCTTCATCATGGTGGTTGTTGATCGCCTTTCCAAATATGCTCATTTTTACGCCCTTCAACACCCATTTACAGCATCCACGATGGCTCAAATCTTCATGGATCAGGTCTTCAAGCTTCATGGCATGCCACATTCTATTGTTTTTTATCGCGACCCAGCTTTCAAAAGTAATTTTTGACAAGAACTGTTCAAGATACAAGGCACATAATTGCATCTCAACACAACTTATCATTCCCAGAATGATGGCCAAACGAAAGTTGTGAACAAGTGTTTGGAAACATATTTGAGGTGTTTTGCCTTGGAAAAGAAACATATGTGGGCTCAATGGTTACCCCTAGCTGAATGGTGGTACAACACTTCATACCATACAACTACATGCATGACTCCTTTTGAAGCGGTATATGGACATAAGCCACCTTCATTTCTCTCATACTTACCGGGTGCCTCGAAGGTCCAGGCGGTTGACCTAACACTTACAGCTCGAGAGGCTATTCTCTATACCCTCAAAGAGAATTTGGTCATGGCACAAAATCACAAGAAGCAACAAGTAGATCAAGGTCGCTCTGAACGTCAATTTGCAGAAGGGGATCAGGTGTTTCTTCGACTGCAACCTTACAAGCAAACTTCCCTCAAGGCCGAGCATTGTTAGAAGCTAGTGCCCAAATTTTATGGTCCTTATACCATGCTCAAGCGTGTGGGACAAGTCGCCTATCAGTTAGCTTTTCCCAACCATTCGAAGCTACATCCTGTTTTTTATGTTTCATGCTTAAAGAAGGTGATTGGATCTAAGTGCCAAATTCAAACCAACCTTCTAGAGTTCGCTGAAGAAGGATCCATTTGGATACAACCAAAAGCAGTTTTGGACTAGCGTGAGAATCACCTACGTTAGAGAACCATCAAGGAAGTGTTATTCTAGTGGAAAGATACAACTCCAACAAATGCCACTTGGGAACCAGCTACCATTTTGCAGCAATTTCCTCATCTCAAGCCTTGAGGACAAGGTTGTTTTTAAGGGGGCAGACATGTTAGGGTCCTAACCCGCACATAGGTAGAACAATATATTCGGATATAATAAAGGTAAATATTAATAAGGCCTTTCAATAAAATAGAATAAGGCGGATGTAAGAAGACCTAATAGAAGCTTTTGCTTCTAGAAGGATCTTCCTCTAGATGCTTTTTTTTAGTATAAATAGGAGTCGAGGGTATGAGAACCCTAGCTTGGATATTATTGTAATATAGCTTTGCTAAACTGGAGGTTGTCCCCTCGAAGAGGCCCGTGAACATTGCTTTCAGATTCAAAGTGTTATTTCTATTGTTATTCATATATCATTTCAGTGTTATTGTGGTGAATGTTCTGGTTATATTGTTGTTATTCTGCCATTACTAGCATTTTATTTCTGTTCTACATACATTTTATATCTAGTATATTACACTTCCAATCCTTCCACCTTTCCTTGTTCATTTACTGCCAAGTTTGTGTATAACTTGCATCCTTTGTGCATGCTCTTATGCAGTTGCAGGGAAGAAATGAACCTCAAGGACACTCCCTGGTTTCTTCCTACGATCACTCTTTTTCGTTCCTCATCGTCAGTCAAACTCATCTGCGTCATCTTACAGTTGAGTATCGTATCATGCGATTCTAACCAGTCCATACTGATCATGACGTCATAAGATCCTAATATCATGACATACAGGTTGGCCTTCATTACAAAATCTCCCAAGTTAATGCTATAGTCCGTAATCTTTCCTCCAACCTTCTTCTTGGCACCCGAAGCCATTTCCATGTATCTAAACTCGTCATGTTCGGCTGCCTGTACATTAATTATTTTTAGCATTGCACCAGAAACAAATCTCTCTGTAGCACCGAGATCTATCAAAATACTAAAGGTTTGGTCAGCAATGGTACCTATCGTCTCGAGCAAAGTGGACTAGTGCTTGGCCTGGCAATTATTCATCGCCGCATGAATCTTGTGGGCCTTGCCCAAATCTCTAACTATAGTGTGTCCGATTGACCCGACTTCTCTGGCCCTCTCAACCGGACAGTCTCGGTGGTAATGTGGCTCTCCACATGTCCAACATCCAATCTTTGGCCCAATACTTCTTGTCCCTGAAGTAGAAGTTGTTGGCTTA
The DNA here is from genome assembly GCA_032191745.1 of Picea mariana. Taxonomy (NCBI): domain Eukaryota; kingdom Viridiplantae; phylum Streptophyta; class Pinopsida; order Pinales; family Pinaceae; genus Picea; species Picea mariana. Next base: position 133,869 of record JASDQU010585487.1, read on the forward strand.
CCAGCCTGAAATCCTGGTCTGTTCTATTGAAGAGGCTCAAACTGTTGTTGTTGCGGGCGATGTTGTTGTTGATGTTGTGGTCCTCTATAGGGAGTCCTCTACTGAGGAGTCGGTCATCATGGTGTCATGAATGTGGATCCTCTTGACGTATCTCGATACCCTAATGTATGTCTGGCTGGTGTCTGATGTTGCTGTGCACTTGTCATTGTATGTCCAGTCGGTCTTGCATAAGTCATTCACTGACCCCTGCTGGTTAGCTCTTCCTCTATTATGAGGTCCTTTTGGACTGCGTCGTTCAACGTCTGTGGCACTAGGATCCCCACCTTCACACGGATTTTGAAGTTAAGGCCAAACACAATTTGTTTAACCTTTATCTTCTCCATGCTCGGATGTGGAGCATACTTAAGTAGCTGCATGAATCGGGCCTCATACTCTAGCACCATACGACCACCCTTTCGTAAGGTGTAGAACTCATTGAGTTGGTGCTCAATGAATTCCTATGATAAATACTTCTCTCGGAACCACTCCTCAAACAGTTCCCATGAAACTTCTTCGAAGACCATGTTCAATTGTGGTAGGAGTATCTTCCACCATAGAAGAGCGCTCCCCTTCAGCTGAAAGACTGACATGTGAACTTTCATGTTGGAGGTGTAGTCGTGAAGTGCGAAGCACATATCCATGTTCTCCAACCATGCCTCGGTGGTTGTGCCATCTGTGGCACCCATGAACTTGAGAAACTTGAACTTCTCGATTTATTTTTGAATGCTACCACTGCCAACTGGAGTGCGTTGTGGACCCTCAGGGGGTATGGGCACCCTGGTATCATCTCTATCTAATCAGTTAATCAAGGTCTCTGTAATCCTCTAGAAGGACCTCATCAACCCAACCACATCCCCCACAACAATATTCTCATGTCCAATGACTTTCTCTTCTCTTTGGGGGTTTGACCCCTCTGGCATGGATGCTACTGGAGGTGTCGCACCTCATCCCCTAGCACCACGTAGTCTGCCTCCATGACGTCCTCTAACCATGATTACCTGCATAGACACAATTCAATTTAATTAACGATAAGTTATTAATCAAATGTTTATGATAGTTGAAGGCATAATGATCCCAAGTCCTAGGGTTGAACCTCGCTCTGATACCATATGAAACACCCCCATCATTACGACAACAAATGAAATACAATTTTTTTTTTTTTTTTTTTTNAAAACATTGCAAGTGACACGTCATCAAATACATGACGACACAAGACCAATGCATTAACATAAACAACGACGCAGTTCAACACATCCTAATCAACTGAAGAAACATATAAGTAATGATCAACCAAACACTGAATATTAAAATAATTACCCGCCCAATCTATCTTGCATGGTTAGGACCTCCAGGACACATAAGAAATTCTCAAGTGCATGATTCATCCGATTCATTTTGACCACTTAAGGTCTTAGGGCTCATAACCATTTTGAGGAACAAGGAGGTGTCTAAATCCCACTAACCCAAACAAGAAGAAAATCAACTAGACCAATAAATCAATATTAATCATCAATTATTCACAACGTAAGAGTAAGATATGTACTTTATCAATCATACATCAACATTTAATTCATGGCGAGTGAGTAATCTAATTACTTAGTTCATCACACGAAAAAATAATTCAAGGCACGCAAGAGTACTCATCAATTTTTATTTCATGGCGCAAAAGAGATCTAATCAAATGATCAATCATACATTACATTTATTACAAGGTGCAAGAGTAATCATCATTTTTTATGGAGAAGAATAAATCTAATCATATGACCATCATACATCATTATTCAAAACTTCATGGCACAAGTAATCTAATCATATGACCAATCATACATCATTCATCCAAAATTCATGGCACGAGTAATCTAACCATATGACCAATCATACATCATTCATCAAAATTCATGGCGCAAGTAATCTACTACGATTTTGCAATCGCTAACAATTTCTCAAGAACTAAACAAAATATTACAATATTCACCTACATAATTAATTCAATAGAACCATTTAATCATCTAGCAACAAGAATAAATCTTACGCTCCTTAAGCTAATCTACCGAGAAGTTATAAACTTGTCCTATACCAATAAGTTTAAAGGGCACAAGGTGTAAAAGTAATGGCATCTAGGTGTACTAGTTAGTTTCTCAATTTGCGCAATTACTCTTATTAAATCAGATGATGTAATATTTACACATAAAGGAAGTAAGGTTCTCTTTCACAAAAGTAATCCCCATTTTATCAACAAGATGTAATGATATATCACCGTCTATGTGACGCTGGTGTAGCGAAGCAATATGGCGTACATAAAAATCATTTTCTGTATTACAATTAACTAATCCAGGCCACATTCTTAGTGAAGGGATAATTTTGAACTTCTCCACCTCAGTGAACAGGTGAAGGTTTTCTTTCGTTTCTATTTTTTTTATCTCCTGACTGATAATGGAAATAAGAAAGTTATTTAGAGTTTCATTTCTCTAGTCTTAATACGAGAAAATGATTTCTATGTTCCAAATGTAATTCCTTTTATTTCCTGATGTATGGCTTATTTACATTATAGAAGATTGAAATGACGCAAAAAGAAATACGAAGAAAAAACAAAATGGAAAAGCCAGAGTGAAAGTCACTTAATCAAATCTATAAAATGGTCAATATTCTAAGACTGTATAGTTCCTACAATAATTTCATTGTTGGAGTTGGCCTAATGACACTGGAAGAGAAATAAGAAACCGAGAAGCCTCTAGATAGTTAACGAAATGGGTCAAAAAAAAAAGATTGTTTCTTTCCTATATGTTTCTATCTATTCGGTCAGTAGAAGAGCAATGGATCTCTTCAAGGATGGAAACGATTGGGTTTAAAAACCGATCAAATCCTAAAAAATATTCATAGCATGGGATCTCGTCAAGGATGAAAGCGATTTGCCAAAAATATAAGCGGTGTACCTGGTAATAATACTGGAAGTCAATCGAAATTCACATATTCTCCCTAATTTGAAACATCGTTTAACCATAATTCATAATATTTAAGTGAATAAATATTGTGACCAATGTATTCTCCATTGCTACACTTATAACAATACATCCACTAGCAGCAAATCCAAATAGATCTTATTGGATCGGGAAAGGATAGCAGTGAGCAAAATTTAATTTACAAGGGATGGTAACAAAGCTAGCATGTCACATTTTATATCACGCTGTACTATCAATAATGCTTACAATTTGATATTAGGAAATCTAATACAGTTAACTATAAGTTATAACTTATCTATTACAATTACAAGCTCAATAAAATTACCGTAACACGAAAAAAAATAAATTGAAACCAAAGACATCCTTCTGTAGCGACGCTCCTTCCAATCTCTCACTTTCTAAGCATTGAGACTTCACCGGTACCTCCCAGCCAAGGCTAGGGTTACTCTTCTTCCCCATTAACCCCATGAGCCACAAATGGGCCATGCACACACATGACGAGAAATCCTCTAGCTCCCAGTTCGTCTCGCAAGGTAGAGCCACAACTCTCTCTCAAGCTAGGTATCCCAACTATCACAAGTAAAACCAGTCAAATGTTTTGTAGCATAACGTTACCCATAACCAGATTGATCTTCCGTTGCTCATCTCAACGATTTTTTTATAGAATTTTCACATAACTCATCCCCACTTGCACAATTAATTTGTTTTTAATTAAAATAATTTAGAATTATCTCCCCCTTACACTTGTCACCATTTCCCCAATTTGCACAACTAAATCTACATTTTATTTTAAATAAAAATCAATTTTCCTCCACCATCCTAAAAGCGCTCCTAAAATCACTCATAGTTTTCTCTTTATTCCCTTATTTTCAATTAATGACTTACTAAATCTGAATTGAGTTATAATAGGAATCTTTTCCTAGTTAGACTAGTATTAACTAGACTATAGATTCATTTCTATGCTTACCCATTCCTTTAGCTTTATTCCATTCTTACCTTAAATTCCAATTTGGTAATTATTTGCACATATGTTTATTAAATAAATCTTTAGATTTATTTATTTATTTATTTATTTTATACTAGGGGAATCGGTAACAACGGCAGTATCGTACTCGCGTGACATGGGGTCGAATCCTGCCGGCTGCCTTATAACCCCTAGGGAGAAACGCACAGCCTGCAAGCACGCCCTCCGAGTAAATCGGGGTGAGAATCGACCTTGAGACCTCATTTTACATAGTTCCTTCCATTTACACGGCACTTGCCAATCGGTCTACACCCCTGTGGGCATCTTTAGATTTATTTTATTTTCCTTTATTTCTTAAATTGATTTACTTAATCCCCTCATTATTTAATTTATAAATTTAGTTTTTAGTCTTCCTACTAATTTAGACTTAGGCTTAATTAAATTTTTAATTGCAAAGGCTTAGACTCTTATAGGGATTATGATTAATAAATTCAATCGTTAATTAATTAATTGATCTAGCAGTGCTCAAGATTTTACAAGGTTAATTATTCGCTCATGGTTTTCTAGGCCACCTAGATTCATTGACTCAAATTTTATTTATGTGATGTTCCCTTCAAGACACACTCCATGCTCCAAGGGTGCCACTCGTCTTTGATTCAATTTTTAATTATGCAACATGCCCTACAAGACGCACTCTATGCTCCAATAGTGTCACTCGCCTTTGACTTGTTTTGGTAGTTTTCCAACCCGTGGATTCAATACTCCATTCAGGCGACCTTGTGAGAGACTAATGGATTCTAAGGAATAAGGACCATGCCTTATTTCTCTCCCCTTAGAAATATTTGTGAGCGATTGTTTCAGTCTTCCCTCATGACATCGTGGACCTCTCAAACTAGGTAATCGTTAACCTACAATTCGAGCCATAGAGGGAGTGCTAGTAGGATATGATAGAGATGTTCCCACACCTCTCCCTCAATATCTAGTCTCTGTGCATGGATCCTTTACTCCCTATTTGATTCAAATTAGAAATCAATCGTCATCTTGCATCCATCAACGAAACATTGTTAATGATCCATAAACAACATCATAATATAATCGATAATATGTCACATATGCATAAATGAAATAATCAAACCAATACAATCCAGTCCTTGACTCAATCTTGAGTCCAAGAAGGTCCCTTGATGCCATCTACATCCTCAATCTATCAAGTGTCCTTCACACTTAGGGGAAACTCATCAATATCATATGTCAATACATAGATATCAAAACAACATAAATCATAATCCATCAACATCAACATAAGAATCCATAAGTGAAAAAGATAACCACATACTATAATCGGATCACTTGCATGCAAGTTTCCTCAAAGAATAAGTCAATAACATGTTCTCTCAAGAGCGGGATGTTATAGCTAAAGGTTTGATGAAGATATCATCAACCTAATCATTTGTTTTGTAATATTAAAGAGAGACAATGTTCTCATGAACCAATTGTCTCAAATAATGAGCATGGAGCTCAACATGCTTCATCTTACTATGGGAAACAATATTTTCAGCAATCTTCATAGTAATATGTTTATCACAATAGATTGTATTCAATTTCTGAACAGGAAGGCCAAGTTCTCCCAAAATTTGGAGAATCTATACTGCTTCAGTACCTACCTGAATGACACAACGATATTATGCTTTTGTATTTGATAAAGAGACTACCTTCTATTTCTTGCATGAACACACCAACTATATAGTTCTATAGTGAAACACATAGCCATATGTGGACTTCCAATCATCATTGTAGCAAGCCTAGTCAAAGTCGGTGAAGCCTACCAACAAATAAGAACTTTGGCAATACTTGATACCAAAATGTTTTGTACCCTTGAGATAGTGGAAAATTAGTTCGAGTAATTTCCAGTGTATTTATTTATGGTCCTTGATCTATATGGATATCAATGGCCTCCCACCTATTCCAACCAACTCATTTTGACAGTTTTCCATTTTGGCAGTTTTTCCTAGTTTTCGGGTCCCTGACTTCCGAGGCCGTTTTGATGCCCTAAACAGTGTTTTTAGGGATCAACATAGTCAAAATGTATATGGAATGAGAATCTGATGAAAACATGTGTATTCCTTGAATGTACATTTCCAACGGGCTATCGTGTACTTAAAACAAAGATTGTATGAAAAAGTTACGACCCCGGGAAGTTGATGTAATAACTTACCCAAACGGGGCCCACATGACTTTTGGCACTTCATCTCCTAGGGTTAGGTTTTTGGATGTCTAAGGTTTTTGACATTCCTATTTTATTGTAAAAAAGGCCTTAAGATCCTCATTGTAATCATCTTCTTGCGAATGAGCGTAGTCGTCACATCTCTTCTCAGAGATAAGCCACCACCATTCTAGCAAGCTTGTTTTCCGCTGCATTTTACAGTTTCAGCTTATATCCTTATTGAATAGAAACCAATTTTACTGTATATCTGTTATTTTGTGTTAATCATATTTTGATAATAATCTGTATTCATTTCGTTTTGCTCATAAAATCTAGATGAGTGGTATTAGAGTAGTATGCTCCTTGTCGTTCTTAATGCATGTCCCCAATGAGGTTAGGGTACAAAGAATTGGGTCTTGAGCTTGTTTCTCTTGAGGAAAACATCTCTCACATTCCCAAGTGACCTCTCATGGTGGGAGAAAATAAATATGACGGGACAGGAGATCCCTTCAAAATGTTTCTCGAGGAATCCCTCATGCAACAAAGGAATGAGATGATGGATAGTTTTATGCAAATCCTTCGGCTGCTACCAACAGGCGACACATCTTCCTCAAATAGAAGCGCCACCACCTTCAAGGTACAAATCAACTTCGATATTCCTATATTTGAAGTTCAGATAGATTTTGATGTTGTAGACAAATGATTGAATCTTATAGAAGGGTATTTCTCTATCCATAACTTCTCAAATAGAGAAAATATTACTTTTGCGCTCCTCAAAGTCATTCCCCATGTCAAAGATTGGTGGAAAATTTTCTGTGAGCAAAAGGAAACAGAGGAACCCTCATTATTTACAGTCATGGTCAATCAGGATTATATTGAGTAGAAATACTACCTATTGGAAGTTATGACGACCTGTACAAAAAATGGACCACACTGCGGCAAGAAAGAGACCAAGCAGTGCTCAAGTTCACGAATACATTATATACCTTGCGCACCAAGATGGGTATCAAATATTCTAAGCGACATCTGGTGCTCAAGTATTGTGTCGGTCTACATAGACACATCTAGTCCAAAATGGATTTTCTGGACATCTCATCCTGGGGTGTGACCTACCGATATGCTGTCAAAATCGAGTAGAAGCTCAAACAAAAGACATGACAATTTGGGTCTAGGAATCCCTCACAGAAAAATATAGGAAAGGGAAGCCCCAACCTGCAAAACAAAGGACAAATCAAATATGTACTACCTAAGGACAACTAGTCCAGGTCGCAAGCAAAGAAGGACACCTAAAAGACATAGAAAGATACCAGGAAGTGGTGTGACTTCTATAATATCCCCTGGCATAAAATTGTTTTTTATCGCTCAAAGTAGTCATTGGTGGTTGAGGTGAAAGCATCTGAATCAGATGCAAGTTCTGACTTTGAGTCAGAACTAGAAAGGGGGAGAAGGATCATTAACGCAGACTCTAGTGCTACTGTTTCTACCACCAATCTCCATCGTGGTGAACCAGACGAGCCAAAGGAAGCTGAGCACCTTTTTCATTCCCAAATGTGGGTGAAGGGTACCCCACTGCACTTCATCGTTGATAGAGGTAGCCATAAGAGCCTCACATCAACAAAGGTTGTCAAGCGACTCGCCTTTCCAACCCCCTAAGCCCTACACCATCGGATGGCTCTCCCAAGGAAGCGACATCTATGTCAGCCAACAATGTTGTCTGTCATACGACATCAAGCCCTTCAAAGACAAGGTATTGTGTGATGTTGGCCCTCTTGAAGTTTGTAATTTTTTTTTGGCAAAACATATTTATGGAAACACCATGTTGTATATTATTCTAGGCATTGTAGTGTTATTATTACTTTGAACAAGAAATTGTACAGGATACCCGAGGTAGTCCCACCTAGTGTTATTTCCTTTCTCTCTGCCAAGAAATGCAGAAAGTTCATTTCTCAGACGGGCAAGTTTTTCTTCTTCATGATTTTCTCTCAGAATGAGAGAAATATCCCAGCCACATCTAGGGTCTCCATGACCGACCTCTCCACATAGCAGAAGAAAGTGGATAAGGTCATGGAAGAATACTCATATATCTTCTCCTCAGCTACCAGGGTACCTATGCACTGTTAGGTCAAGCACACCATCGATCTGACCCCCAATGCATCATTTCCCAATGGGTCAGTCTACTGCCGCTCTCTATTATAGAGTGAGGAGATCAAGCGATAGATCCAATAACTGCTCCACAAGGAGCACATCTGTCCTAGCTCATCACCTTGTGGGAGCCCAATCGTGCTGGTACAAAAGAAAGATCGAGCATGGTGACTCTACATTGATTATCGGGCCCTGAATAAAATCACAGTCATAAACTGGTACCCAATTCCCCGAATCGACGACCTCCTTGATCGGGTCATAAGGGGAAAATACTTCAGTAATATTGATCTAAAGTCTGTCTATCACCAGGTCCTGATAGAACAAATAGATGTATGGAAGACCGCCTTCAAGTCAAAGGAATGTATTTTTGAATGGTTGGTCATGCCCTTTGGTTTGACAAATCCTCCAACCAATTTCATGAGGATGATGGATGATATCCTACGAC
>JASDQU010585487.1:142641-156370 GCA_032191745.1 Picea mariana
TAATATTGATCTAAAGTCTGTCTATCACCAGGTCCTGATAGAACAAATAGATGTATGGAAGACCGCCTTCAAGTCAAAGGAATGTATTTTTGAATGGTTGGTCATGCCCTTTGGTTTGACAAATCCTCCAACCAATTTCATGAGGATGATGGATGATATCCTACGACCATTCACCAATACTTTTGTAGTGGTGTATTTGGATGAAATTCTAATTTACAATAAGACTTGGGCAGAACACTTGCAACATATTCAGTAGGTTCTGCACACCCTGCGACAGCAAAAGCTATACGCCAACTTGGAAAAATTCTCCTTCAGCATGGACAGGGTCCATTACCTAGACTACATCATTGATAAACATGTGGTACATTTGGATCCAACCAATATCCAAGTCATCTATGACTGGCCAGCCCCACCCATACTCACTGAGATTTAGAGCTTCTTGGGCCTTGCCAATTTCTATCGCATGTTCGTGTTGGGATTCTCCCATATTGCATGGGCCCTCAGCCAAGTAAACAGAGGTGGTGGTAAGGATAAATGTGTGTGGGGATGATCCCAACAAAAAGAATTCGATGATTTGAAGTAGTGTTTGTGCTCAGCCCCAGTAATTTCACTACCGGACCTGAAACAAGCCTTTGAGATTGAGACATATGCTTCTGAATATGTTGTGGGCATCGTTCTCACTCAACACGACCAACTCGTGGCCTATCATAGTGATACACTATCATATTATGTATGTAAGTGCCCTACTTATGACAAAGAAATGTACTCCATTTTGCAATCTTGCCGCCAGTGGAGACATTGCATTCTTTGGAAGGAGACAGTCATACACACTAATCATAAGCCGCTGCAATTCATGCAGACACAAGGAAAATTCCAGAATGAATGTCATCAGAAGTGTTCCACATACTTGAAACAATTCCACCTCAACATCAAGTATAAAACAAGAAGTACCAACCATGTCATTGATTGCCTCAGTAGATCACCAATCGTGACACTCAACACCATGTTATACTCTTGTGGCCATGAGACCTCTGGATGGCCCCAACTCTATGAGACAGACTCAGACTTCGTCACCACCTACCAAATGTTGGGCACAAGAACAGTTGTAGCTAATTTCCATATTTAGGATGGGTTGTTGTTTCGTATTGGTCATATCGGGGTTCCATAAAGTGAGCAAGTGAAGATGATATGTGAATCCCACTACAGTCGAGTGGTAGGACACTTCGACATAAAAAAGACTGTGGCAATGTTGTAGAAACATTTCCACTGGCTGAAACTTCGACAAGAGGTCAGGAAGTATATCAGGTCTTGCATTGTTTTCACTATTTCCAAACCAACCACTAAGAAATAGGGCATATACACCCCTCTTCATACTCCTGACAGGCCATGGGAATCCATCTCAATGGACTACATGTCGGGCCTTCCGTCCACCAAGCGGGGAAACGATTGTGTTTTTGTGGTTGTTGATCACTTTTCTAAGATGGCGATTCTAGTCTCCTGCAAGATGAGCATCACAATAGAGGTCACTGCCAAGCTCTTCTTTGAATGAGTCTGGGAGAATTTTGGAATCCCACAAACCATTGTCTTAGATTGGGATAGTCGATTTCTTAGCACATTTTGGTCGAGCCTCTGGTCACTACTAGACAGTAAGCTCGCCAAATCCATGACCTTCCACCCTCAAACAAATGGCCAAACCGAAGTCGTAAATCAAATGATCGAGCATTTCCTGTGCATGTATAACTCCAAGCACCCTCGCACATGGGATGAGAATCTTCCCTGTGTCCAACATAGCTACAACCGAGCCCTTCATATCTCAACTGACCACATCCCCTTTTAGGTGGGGTTGGGATTCTAACCATTGGGTCCATAGATCTTGCAATATCCCTTGCGGTCAACTCGGTCGACTCATCTCCTGCTCCAACTGAAGCTGACAAAGCCACCCTCTTCGTTAGGAATATCTATCACATCTGCCAATAGGGTCATGATATCCTACAGAAGTCCAATGACAAGTACAAGCAACACCATGATCAACATCGGGTGCCACATAATTTTCAGGTGGGCGACAAAGCTTGGTTTCACTTACAGAAAGAACACCTTACAGGACCCCATTGAAAGCTTTGCCTACTCCATTATGGGTTGTACACCATCACCAAGGTGGTGGGTGATAATGATTTTGAGCTCAACATTCCTCCTTTCCTTGGCCTGCACCCAACATTCAACGTGGATCTCCTTCGACCTTATTTCCCACCATTATTGGACACCTCAGAGGTAGCAAACCAACTAACACCAATAGAACTCAACCCTGACTACATACAGTAAGAATCCAATGATCATATTGTGGAAAAACAGTTCTAGGTCACTCGCCAACAAAGGATCTAGCTTTATCGAGTTGTGAAAGCATGGAAACTGCTGCACCAAGGAAAATGGCTCACCCGGGGCCAAATTCAGCAAGCATTTCCTCATCTGATGGGGGAACTCAATGCAATGGATACCATTTCTTATTAAGGGGGGAGGATTGATGCATATGGATGCCAGTGGCCTCTTGCCTATTCCAACTGGCCCATTTTTCTAGTTTTCTAGTTTGGTATTTTTTCTTATTTTTCTGGTCCCTGACTTTTGAGGCCGTTTTGAGGCCCTAAACAACGTTTTAAGGGCTCACAACAATCATAATGTAGAAAAAGATAGATTCTAGCAGCAACATGTGTATTCCTTGGATAGACCTTTCCAATGGGCTATCATGCGCCTAAACCGAAGATCGTATACAAAATTTACGACTCCAGGAAGTTGATGTACTAGCTTACCCAAACAAGGCCCACATGACTTTTGTCACTTCATCTCCTAGGGTTAGGTTTCTGGATGTATAGGGTTTTTTACATTCATGTTTTATTGTAAAAAAGGCCTTAAGAGCCTCATTGTAGTCATCTTCTTGCGAATGAGCGCAACCATCACATCTCTTCTTAGAGATAAGCTACCACCATTCTAGCAAACTTGTTTTTCATTGCATTTTACAGTTTCAACTTATTTCCTTATTAAATAGAAACCAGTTTTACTGTATATCTTTTATTCTGTGTTAAGAATCTTTTGATAATAATCTGTATTCATTTCGTTCTTCTCATAAAATTTGTATCATTCCTACATAAAACTGAGAAAACAAAGTAGAAACAAAGGAAATGTTAGGTAGACAATGGGTAAGATAAATAATAATGCTAACCAATTCTTGATAAAGAGTAGCATCAACTACAGGTGTTTGACAAGTTTCATAAATATTTAATCTAGATTGAAAATTAGTAGCACATGACTTGAAATCATCCATCTTAAAATGAGTCAATATATCCATCATTCATTTAGACCGAGAAATGAAAAATCCATCAAATAGTGGTAATACATGAGCAGATTGATTTTTGTATTCTGATAAGTTTATACAGATGCTCCATATGTTGACCAAAGTTACTATTGAAAAATTGAGGGTCACCAAGACACAGAAGAAGAGTCACTAAAGGGTACCCAACAATAATGTGTTTTTTTTGTTTGTCCATCCACTAAATGAGTTGTGACTGAATTTGAGAAAAAACATCATACCATAGGATCAATGCTTGTTCTACACCCATAAGAGGCTATGTAATTTTACCCCATCTGCAATTGGTGCAAGTATACTTTAAATCATATTAATTAATGCATGGTACAACTCTAAATTCCTTTTGGGAGGTGTGATATTGAGAGGATTTTATTTTTCCACAAATGAATTTGTAGCATTCAAAACAACCATTTTCGTCACATCAAGCTTGAAATATCTCATCCCATTGATAATGTTGAGTGTCTCACTTCTGGAAGAACTTGTATCAATTCGCCTGGCATCAAGTTCCTTGAAAAAATGTTCTTTCATAGAAATGAACCTGATCCATGATAGGGAACCTAAACGTTGTGTAAGTAGGTCAAACAAGAGTCCACACAAGTCAACCAATGAAGAATATTATTTTTGTCTCACAACTATGTTTTCATTGATTAGCCAATCAAAAACAAAGTTCTATAGTCCATCTCGATTTTCTATCATACCTTCTTGTGGAAAACACTCCACAATGAAAATGCATGCAGAAAAAAATATGCACTCCACAACAAGCTCTCTATGGAAAGTAGAAGCATCATTTTGTCCCTTTGGTAATTCACTCTTTCTCCATTTACTAAGTGATTTGAATAGTTTCACAGTGGTGCAACATGCAACCATGTCTAGTGACTCTAGGACTTGATCACATCATTTCCAAGAACAAAACTAATAAAATTTATCCCCATAAAGCCCATGTCTTTCAAAAGCATAAGCTTGAAGCAAGAAGCAATAGTAAAAAACAAGATAGGCATGAATCAAGCCAATAATAATCATATGATATCAAACATAGATAAAAAAAAATCAATCATCAAAGAACTCAAACATCAAAGAGAATCAAGAGGCTAATAAAAAAATAGTAAGTTATCCAACCATAGAACCCCCCAAATCGAGAAAAAGTAGGATCGAGTAACAAAAATAGGGAATTGTTTCAAAGTTTAATGGGGGCCCCTTTATTTTTCTTCAAAATGAAGGGGGAATTATTGAAGGTGTAAAACATTGGTGACACACTGGATGAAGCAATTATATCTATCTATCATTCCCCTTAAAATACATATTCACATTTAATTTTAAGGATAAGCCCACATGACCATAAGAACATATTTTTTAGTTATGAGTACCATCATGTGCCCTTGGATTAAAAATATATTCCTACTAATCACTGAACATTAGGAAACTGACAAACCCTCTCTTTGAGCCAATTTATGGGGTTAATTACTCCTTAGCTTTCAAACCATAGTCAATTGCCTTTGGGAATAACCTGGGACCTTCACTCCGAGTGAGTAAAATAGTTACCTATGTGTGTTCCTCATATCTCTTTTACCTAGAATTTCTTTTCTTCTTGCGAGTGTCCATAGCCCCAATGAATTTTCTTTAGTATCATACAAGAATAGACCCACTTCTAGCGAGTGTCCATAGCCTCGGAGGGTTTACTTGTACTTCCCACTCTTTTACAGTTCTTTCAAATTCCTATATATATTTCACATTTTGATCACCCTTTTGATTTATATATTATTGTTGTGTATGTAATGAACGTTAGTAAGTGGGGTGATACAAGCGTTGTTTTGATTTGCTTAGAAAATTACTCACTCACATATTTATCCTAAGGTTCTTCCCATTGTCAATCATCCTAGGTATCAACTATTTTAATGTGAGGTGAATGAAGCTCAAAATAAAAGTCATGTAAGAAACCTAACATTTTATGTGCAAGTGTTATAGACATGAATCCTTGGAAACACAAATGTTCCACCACATACACAAAAATCAAGCCTACGAGTTTAAAAATATGTTAATATTATCAAGTGTGATGCTTTTGTCGTAGGATGTTGACAACCATTAAAGAGAAGTCTAAATGTTACCAATTTCACTTACCTAGGATTAATACCTCCCTACAAAACTTCTCATGCTTAAATCAAGCAAACAAACTACGCAAAAGCAAGAAAATCCTAACTATAAAAGCCAAGAATAATAAACCAATAACTATAATTGAAAACCTAAAAACAACTCTAAAATGCATATGCATAGAAAAAAAACTCACAATCATTATTTATAGACAAAGGTGAAAAATCATTAATAAATAAAACTAACCAAATGATAGTTGATAGTTGAGTGAATAAAATTTCCTTCTTATTTACAAACCTAAACTAAAAAAATCAAAACCTAACTAACCACATAATTCATCAGCAATGAATAAAAAAAATTGAAAAAATAATCATAAATAAAAGAGGTGGTGTTTTAGGAAGAAATATTTTATATTTCAAAATTTTGTGATAATAAATCTCATAAAAGATTAAAAAAGTTTTGCAGTTATTCGTTCAATACAAGCAAATATTTAATTGAAAAAAACTCATCTGATATTTTTTTTTAAGATCTGACAATCTAATATCTTTTCAAATAGAAAAATCTGAAAAAAATAGATCACCAAAAGATTTAAGATAGTGAATTTGTTTGAAATATAAAAGAAATAAAAGCCTTGTCATTTCTTTAAAAATAGATCAGATAACATATATGCACTTTCTTGTATTAAATTTGAGTTTATTGAAAGAAGATTACTCTATTTAAAAATAATAAAATAATTAAAAAAAAAATTAAAATAAACAAGATTAACATAAACAAATAATAACCTAATTAAATTATTCTTATTTTACATTATATTCGATAAAATATATTAAGTATAATCAAAATACCAATGTAGCTAATGAATTAATTCCAATCCTACAAACAAATAAAACTGAAACATTAATATTTGGGAATGGGACACTTCATATTAAATTGAAATAAATAAAATTAACTATGTATTCATCAATAAAAAAAATCAAATAAGATCCTTCTAACAAAGCTATAATTTTATCTTAAAATTCATAATGTATAATATTAAATTGCTATAACAGAGCCAAGGGTGAGAAACATACTTTATGAGAATGAATAATAACAGTCGGATGGATCATACTTCTTGAAATGATTTTGAGGTTAAGAGTTGAAATTGGTATGAAAGATAAAAATAAGATATTGAGGACCTAAAATAACCATTAGATGACTATGAAGTGCCTTATTCTCCATAAAATTGATCTTATGTTTTTTATCAAATGATAAAGCAATCAGAGAGAAAAACATTAATGCATGTGTGATTGTCATCAAAATATTTTGTTGTGTCACATATTTGATCTTCAAAAAGAATATTATGATGAAAAAGAATATTATGATGATTGTTGGTTACTTCTCTCTTGCTACTTTTATTGGGTTGACCCAAGTTCAAGTCTACCATGGTTTCTAACAAAACCCCTTCAAAACTATCGACCCCTCTGGTAAACAAGAAGGCAGTGCAGTGCATAGAGTGCATTACATAGTCTCACCCAAGATAGTTCTATTTGTGGCTGCAATGCTCAAGTGGTTGCAGCCTGGGAATGAGTGGGAATTTGGGATTAAAATATGTGTTTTTCATTTGTTACTTTAACATTCAGCTTATATTGAATACCATGTCATTCTTATTCATGCATGTAAAATAGCAGATCTAACTAGTCATTCATGCATTTGTCTAACATCTAATCATTGACGGTAAAGGAAATAAAAAATATTCAATCACATAACACATGATCTGTCGTGGTTCACCCCTCCTGGGATACGTCCAAAAATATTTGGCTGATCTGATATTTTATTATAATGTTTCCAAAACTACAATGTCACACGCATTACGAATCTCCATCATCGGGTCGAGATCTACAATGAGACAGTGCTACAACACCCCCTGCCTCAACAGGTTCTGCGCGACCTCTCGGTCTTAGGATCATTCCAAATCTTCCCCTGAGCTAGATTGACTCTTTGATTTCCCCACAGGGAATACTACACACACAAAAACAGGGGTATTCCATAGGTCCTTCCATGAAAACTCCACCGGCACAACAAATGCACCAGGCATGAGTATTCACCTCCAAACGACCACCAGATATGACCATGACCTTTTCCGAAAAGGGATTTCGGGTTTCGCAACTTCGGGAATCCTGAAGTTGCGAGTCTCTTGACTCTTCAATCCCTGAAACCCGAAATTTTGAAATTTTGGTTCTATGTGACTGCGTCCTCCATGACCACAGCCCTTCTCATCAGAAGCACCAAAAAGCCGAACCCCAAAATGACAAAATGTGTGACTGCAGCCCCACTCCAAATATACGTCGTGTTTTGCGACTTCAGGGGTTTTCAACTCAAAGTGCCCCGGATCCTTGTCCTCGGGATTTTCAAAATGCCGAACCCTGAACCTCTGAAATGCTGAACCCTGAAAGGGCTGGTGAGTGACAAGCTCCCTGCTTGGATCCTGTCCACATGACCCTGTCCCGTGACCAGGTGCTATTCCTTCGAATTCCCTCGGGATTTCGCGTTTCGGGACTCCGTAATGCAAGGTTGCGATGATCCTTTCCCCTTCGCACTCTCGGTATCTGAAATATCGAAGTACCAAAGTCCGAAATGCTAGTCTTCCACTCCAAAGGGAGATCAATGGCTCATAGCCTCCCTTGATCCGACGACTCAGATTCTGTCTAGATTTCGTGGGTCAAGAGTCTCTAAATCTTACCCTTTACATCCCCAGTAGCCAAAATACCAAAATGGGCCTTTCGGGGATTTCCCCGAAACCTCGACCGTTCCTTTGGCTAACTGCCACACATATCCTCTGGCCTGCTTGGGACCTACCTTTCGAAGTTTTTCTCTTCAGGATTTTGGGATTTGCGTTGACCATGCAACTCTCCCTCTAGACTCCCGAAACTCTGAAACTTGATTGTCCGAAGCCTTACCTCCTCTGTGATCTACGACTAAGCGCTCCTTGATCCGACGACTCCTACTTCTTCGGGACTTCGCGCACCGAGAGTTTGTGATGCAGCGACTCTACAGTTCTCAGTCCTTCAACCTTCCGGTATCTGAAACCCCGATGGGTTTGGATCTCTGCCATGCATCCTCTTGAAAGATGGACGGTCCCGATGCTTTTTGTTGTTTCGGGATTTCGCGGGTCCTCTCCTCTGCACATACGAGGGTTAAACCTCGAGAAACTCCTCCCAGATCCGATGGTTATCGGCTATCTAGGCTAGATTTGATGACCCATATCTCTTCCTCCTGCGCTGCACTTTCCTGCTTGCGCCTGGACATGAACTTCAACGATCCAGATCTTCCTCGAGTGCCCAAATAAACGGTAACTATAGATCCCTCCTTATCTTACGTTTCTTCCTGAATTGGAAGGTTTATCAAAGTTTCAAGACCTTGGCCTTTTCTTCCTGTGAACCCTGTGGCCTGGGTCTCGCCTGTGTTCTGGAAAACGTTGTCCCTCCTGAGATTTACAACTCTGAACCCTCAAAGGGTTTCCTCTTGGCCTCTACAACTTCTCGGTCACTGCTCTATGCGTTAAAGCCCTTCTCCTCCTAGGTTTTCTTTACTCTAAAACCTTGAAAGGTTTCCCGAATTCTGCACTCCTTGTAGAGTCCCTGCACACAAAAGGTGTTATCTGTCCTGAGCTTCGGGACTTAGAATAATTCCTCTATCACTGCTCTGTGTGCTTGACAAGCCTTCAGTTTGTTTTCGATCAACACTTCACCTAAGTGTTGGCCTGGTGCACTCCTTGCATAGGTATTTATCCTCCTTGAGTTTCAACTGCTCAAACCTCTAAGGTCTTTGTCCCTTACCCTCCTTGAAGGGATATGAGTGCCCTCCTGGCAACTTATGCTCAAGCATGCCTTGTTGAGCCTGTAGGGTGTTCAATAACCCTGTGAAGGTACTCCCGTGACACTTCTCTTTGCTCTGAACTCACAAGAGAGTTCTTTCTGTGCACTGTGTGCACTGGCTCAATGCCCACTTGCCATAGCTTCTACAGAATCCCTCAGCGACTTTGTCTTCTCCTGTAGCCTCCTCTACATAGTCTTACCTCCAAGGTGTTCAAAAACCTTGAGGCTTCTCCCTGATTCAATGACTTACGCTGGTGTGCCCTCCTGGCACGTCTTCATATAATATTCCACAGAACTCAGAAGTGCACTCCTGCACTAGCTTTCAGAACCCGCAGTGTTCTGTCATGCCCTCTTGCATGAAGCCTCAAAGAACCCAGACCTGAAATCAAAGAATTCTAACAGACAACTACCTCTGTCTGTAACCTGCAAATGCAAACTCACATACATATACAACATAAAATAACACATGAAGACATTCATTCACATACACATAATAACATGCAGGAAAAACTGCTTCTATTTGTATTAATTCAGGAATGCCTCTTTACAATGTGTTTTGAGCTTGAACTGCAAGAGAGTCTCAACTCTCTTCTCCTCTCTTCTTCACTCTGTGTGAACTAACTCCTATAGATACCAAGTATCTTTTTACAAAAGGGGGCTCCTCGAGATCTTCCCTCCATCGTCACCAACTCTCATTAATTACAATGAATTTCATTGAATAGGCCATCTAATCCGAATCGGATCTAGATCTCAGCCTTACAACCAATTAAGGCACCCTTTATCTAAAGCCTGTGCATATGCATGGATTTTTGGATCTACTAGCCTTACAATCATTAAATACAATTTCAAATTTGAAAACCGAGAGGGTTGCGCCTCTCTCCTCCATTGAACACGTGCTTTGATGTGCTGGTTGGCTGACGCGTAGCTGGCTTGGAGCGATTCTCCTGCATCAGACAGACTAGATCACACCAGGCTCCTCAACCTATGATCTAACCCACAATATCTACCTTATTTACTCTCCTCATCTCAACATATTACAAAATATATCGGACTTACAATCATTCTGTCTTTGAATGACATAGCAATGATGACCAACAAAAAAGGAACCACAACTACTGAACCATGTTCGAACAACATCAATGAAAAACCGACCCTGACCTAGACCTCCTAGGTACCTACTTATACATGTTTTTGGCTTACCATACTTTACATATTCTTACCAAAACCCTAACCCTATCATGGCTAGGTATTCTTGCATGCATGCCTTACATGCTTTCCTCTTCTGCATGCATGTCTGTCTTGCACGTGCTACTTTTCCTACATGCACGTCTGCCTTACACGTGTTGCTTTTCCTGCATGTGTGTCTGCCTTACATGTGATTATTTTCCTCAAAATTGGGTCTGCGCCTAAAAGGCCCCCAACACTGACATCATGGCTCGTCCCGAGTCACTACCTAACTCCATCATCTATCACTGCTTGTGCCAGTGCTTCGTACATATCTGCTATCTGTTGGCACTGCTCCTTGTTGACATGGCTTCGACCTTGTGCGTGGTGACTGGTGGTCATAATATCTATTCAAGGCACACTTTTGAAGCCTATCTATTCTAGGCGCACTTTTTCTATGTCGATTTCCATGACCAATTGTTCTGCCTTTTCTTGTAGGGGATCCAACTGAGCCTGTCATGTGATCTTTTGTGCCTACACCTCTTTTCCTTTTCTTGAAGGTTCTTCATTTTGTGGAAGTATTGATCTTCTCTGGAAGTGAAATTATACTATGTCGTTGCTTGACATCCACCATTGTTGCATGTAATTTATCTTCCTTTCCTTGCAGCTCTTGTAGGCTCCCATCCTCTAATAGTTGTGTCCATAGTTGGCCACTCTTTTCCAACAGGTTTTCCGCTCTATGTATGTTTTGTACGATTTTTTCTGCAGCTTCTCTTGCGTATTACTCTCTTTTCACTCGAACTAATGGACTAGTAGTAGGTACTACACATTCCTCCAGTTCCTTGATCTTCTCTTTATATTGCGCCAGGGCCTATGCTATTTTTCTCATCTTCTCTTCAAAAAATGCTTCTTCTGATTCAACGTTGTCGGGGATGGCTTGAAATAATCCACTTATTTGTTTCTCCATCTCCTCCACTTTTTGTTGTGATAGATTTCTCTCTTTCCCTTCCTGGATAAGTGCCTCCTTTAGTGAGTTGTTGTCTTCTTGCATCGATTGTAAGTTCTTTGCATCTGACCTTTCTCTGGACTGAATCTCTTGTGTGACCCTCACTTGTAATTTATACAGTGCTTTAGTTGGAATTTTGGGCAGTGCCAAGTCCAACCTCTCAATGTCTTTCTAGGGCCTCTATGCTCTCTCCTCATCGACGAACAACATCTATGGTGTTATGATGAGGTTAGAACTTCCCTATGTTGTGATGTGTGTTGTCTCTCCAACATGTTCTTCTTTTCTAGTGGGCGTTAGTTTCTCCTTATGTTTCTACTCCGCCCTGATCCTCAACTGCTCCAGTGCAGTTTTTAACTCCCATACTTTCTACAAAATTGAATCTCGATGGTTATCCACTTTTTCCCATACCTCTGAAAGTCTATCTTCCACTTTGGTTGCTATCAACTCCACATCATTTGTTGTCAATGATGTTTCCATTGGTTTTATGTGGGCCTTTTCCTTGTTCTTGGCGCCACTTGCTTGCTCCCATGGAATTTTTATTTGGGAATATGATGGCTCAGATACCTCTGGCATATGTATATCCATGTCAGTATACTACCCAACTTCTTCTTCCATGGATACCTCTTGTGCTTCCATCTACACTTCTTCTGCGCTCACATGTCCTGTTGGTCCTCTTGGTGCCTCCTTTGTGCCCAGTGGTCCCTGTGTAGAGCCACGTTGGGATTTTATCTTCATTATGGATTTATTTTGTATGGGACTGCTACCCCCTTCTTGGCCATGTGCCATGTTTTTCTTTTTTCTTGCACCATTTTTGTCTGTCTGCTGCGTAGGGACTGTTTTGTCCTACGTCCTCATTCATGATTCTGGCACCGTCTTTGGGATTGTTGGCACTCTCCATCCCTCGGTCCATTCCTGTACCTCCATCTAGATGTCCTACATTGTTACGTAGTACTTCAACTGTAACCACTCCTTAGATGGATACTTCTTTTCTTGCAGCCACATGTTGTGTCGTGATGCCTAGAAATTTGTTATCTGTCCAAAATCCTGGATATTTTCTGGGGAGATCCTCCATGTATCCACCAAGATTTTCTGGATCTCTATTAAGTATTGAGGAAACATGTCATTGTTGAATTTATTTTCCTTGGGATCTATTGTGCTTCACAGTGACGTGTAGTGTGATGCGCCACATTTTCCTGTCCTTGGCAGGAACATAGTGTATGTAGGTTCTTTCCACCCCATAAGTACAATGAGGATGAGTAACCATGAGTAGTGGAACTCATAGCCCCAGTCTTGTGCATCCTTGCAGTATTCAAGGAACAAGTTTAGTAGATAAGGGGCCCAACTCATCGAGCTCCCCTTTGCGCATTGCACCGCAACTGCTACTACTCATGCAGACACTTCTTATTTTCGGCACTTGTGCATTAATTTGAAGCCGAGCAATATTGTATCAAATTGTGTCATAGGATCATTGATGTCATTGATCATGATACCTATGTTACCCCTCTATGCACCTTACTTTGCTTTGATCTCATCTGAGATGGATTTCACCTTAGTTTTCTCTTCTAGGTATTGTTCCAGTTTCTCCCCTTCTGTGGGTAGGCCTATAATCGCTGCGAAGATGTCGACGTTGATAGGAACTGGCCTATCCATCCACAAGATGCCTCCATGAACCCTCACTAACAATTGTTTGGCACATCCTTTTATGTGTTTATCGTGCCCGAAGTGTGGTATGTCTAAAAAGTTCATGATGTCGGTTTTGTACAACCCCAATATCCACTATGAAGGCTCCAACAGTGGTGCACCTAATGGGCCTTCTCCCCTTGTCTCCAGGTAGCTTTGTGCTACCAAATATGGGAAATTTATGGTTTTAGATACATCATGGTCAGAGTATTTAAGGATATTGACTCCTCCTACCATATTATCGTCGGTATTCACTCCCTTGGGAATTTTTGGCATCACTGTGGCCAATTTTTCATGTATGCGTTGTATGCCCTGCACACTACTCTCTGTTTGTGCCTCCTTATTGTTGAAATAATGTAACTGCAAAGAGTATTCTTATTATTATTCTTATTTTATTCATTAGATTAATCCCCATTGTGGATTAATCAAGTTCGTAATTGTATTAGGACCAAATCCCCTTTTGTGGATTGGTCATTGGACAATTGTAATAGACCGAATAAGAAGTTGGCCCCAGCAGTTATTATTGAGACCCATAATTAAATTAAAGGTGGGTTTACCCACCCAGAGTGAGAGGTCGGCCCTGCC
>JASDQU010585487.1:156470-181833 GCA_032191745.1 Picea mariana
AGGTTGGTGCATGGTTGATGCACTTGTTTATGGTACAGGTTGATTACAGGTTGAGGTACAGGTTGATGCATGGTTGATGCATGGTTCAAATTTATTGGTACAGGTTTACAACATTATATCTCATAGTGATAGTGTGACAGTGGTTCCATCATTCTACTTCTACTTCAGGGTGGCAGGACAGGGCAAGGATAGGTGGTTGTAGCCACCTTCCGGTTGTAGTCAGAGAACATTGGGGGTTGTAGCCTCCTTCTAGTTGTAGCCAGAGAATTGGGGAGTTGGAGCTTCCCTTAGGTTGTAGCCTAAGAAACTAGGGGCTTGGAGCCTCCTTCCAGTTGTAGCTAGAAAACAAAAGAAGTTGGTGCTTCCAATGAATGTAATTCTTCAAGACATATAAAAAAAAACATTTCATGGTTTTCTCCTGATTTGGGTTTCCACGTAAAACACTGGTGTACTGTGTATGTTTTTGATTGTTTATTTCTTACTGCTCATTATTGGATAATAATTCTACATTGATATAACATTTGAAGAAAAATGATTATAATTACGCTATTACTATTTCACCCCACCTCTCAGTAATCCAACACTAATCTCCCTAATTTCAACATGAATCTAGAACTAAACAATGTAGAATACAAACTTCTCCTTAGATTTCATTTTCATATAAACTAGTTCAGAGAGGGACAAATGACATACCTTTTAAATGATGTTTGATCCTCTCTATTGTCATCTTTGTCGCTCCATATTTGGATTTGTGGGATGGTGAACCTGTTTAAGAAGAAAAAACCAACAAAGAGAGAGAACAACGATATATATAGTCCAATGAATTCTATGTATAAGATCAAGGAGTTATACTATAAAAGTAAAGACACCTTTATAGGGAAAAAATGTATTGTTGCATTATATTAAATGAAAGTGGAGAATACAACCCATGCCTTGATGTTGCAAAGTCCCTTCCAATGGCGCTTTGCTTCAACACATACACCTTTTCTCCAATTCCCTTGATGACAAACATTCACAACCTGACTTGGAGAGCTAAAGAAAAACTATCTCAAGCATAATCTATAATAGAATTATTCAAGCATAAGCAAGACTTAGCCTTTTTCACGAGAGATACCTCTTTACATAGGGTGAAAGAGGGATGGATGAGGATATTAGGATGATCCCACTAAATCATAGAAGTGAGTAAGATCCAAACCGATCGGAGGCCACCTCATCTTCTAGAATATTCCCTTCTAGAACCTTCATGAATTTCACTTTTCCTCTTGTTTAAGCATCGTTGCACCCTATGCACAAGAAGCCTATGATGACACTGCAGTCCATTTTTGGTGCAACATGAAACGATAAAGCATCTTCACACCCCAAGCATAGAGCAGAGTGTGACGACATCCTTTTACATAGTTTTTAAGGAAGAAAAGATAATCCACTTTTCTCATGGAGAAAGTCTCTTTTAGTGTTTTCAGGGAACATGGAAGCGAGTCATGAACATATCGTCATTTGATCACTAGGGTGAACAAAATAATGTGTAACAAAACCCAAAGTATGAATTTGGAACATGTGACAGCTAAAATACTTTGTAGAATGTGTGTGTCAAAGAAAAGGAGCGCATCGGTCGAGAACCTGCAAACAAACAAGCATCTGCATAATAATATACCATCTTTTAAGGTAGGCATTCCCATACTCAGAATACAAGTGACCCTAATCATAAGTGTCAAGTGAGTCATGGCCACTATACATACACTCTGGATCCATGTCATCATGATTCATCATAGCCACGAGAAATACACTTTAGATCTATGCTCTTTAAGAATTCAAATTCGAACATAGCCACAAGACATACACAGTGGTTCTATCTATTAGTACAAACTCATGAATACTCCATCACAACATGGACTGATATGTTGATATCCAGGGTCTTCATTTCCATCATCCCAAAGTATGAATCTATCCATGTGATTACAGGTGTCAAAGTCTAACATGGTAGAAACCACTTGATTACCGGTCATTAATGAAAACCGTTGACCAGTGCAAGGGGAATCACCATTGATGTCAATGAATCCCAAGGTACTCTAGTACAATCCAACAAATGTGAATGAATCAGTCGAAGTTGAACACTCGATGGAATCATCCAATCAGAGTTCAATGATGTGATCCCACTATTGAAAGCGAGGAGACTTGCCATTGAGGCATGCAGGTTCCAAGGTACTAAATGATTTCTAAGTCTTGTTCCTAGATAATGAGTTGAAGTCGACAAGAAAAGACTCATCACAAGAGGGCCTTAATGTATCCCCCATCAATGACATAAAATATGTAAAATATTTGAAGTTTATTAGAGTATGAAGTGATTCAAAACTGACTCAGGGAAGGCTAACATGGCAGAAATTTTTAAGACTGCGGATGGTCAACTCAATAGAAGGCTTGTTTAGATTAGACTTCTCTTGAACATATGAACGACACAAAAAATTTCTTGGAAACATTGACTCAAGGAGGACCCAACATATGGAATTGTGGATGGTCAAACAAAAAACAAATGGATTTCCCAACCCGGATACAATGATGAAGGGGGGTGTCATGTTCAAGAGAAACTTACTACCACTAACAGAGATACAAATATATATTTCTTTCCCAATTTTCCCCGACCATTTCTAGCGAGTACCTCTTTATTTTTACGAAAGCTTAAGGAGGATAAGATATGCTTGTAATGTAAGCTCATCCTTCAGATGAGTCCCTAGGAGTATTTTTAACGAACCCTAGGAATGAGTGGTTTGGTCCCATATGGGCCTTTCGATGCTTGTTTCACGAGTCCAAAGAAAAAAAAATTAGGGGCTTTTCATATTTAGAGAGTCTGAAAAGCACTTAAAGAAAACTCCAAAATGTCATTTTTCATAAGTTATTCTGACGAGACTGAAAAAGAGATAATCTACC
This sequence comes from Picea mariana, assembly GCA_032191745.1. Taxonomy (NCBI): domain Eukaryota; kingdom Viridiplantae; phylum Streptophyta; class Pinopsida; order Pinales; family Pinaceae; genus Picea; species Picea mariana. Next base: position 159,393 of record JASDQU010585487.1, read on the forward strand.
ACTCATCAGATGTTTTCTTCAAATACTTTTACGAGCGTGAAAATAACAAGGTTACTCAGCTATCTTTTCGTGTTTAGGGAGCTTGAAAAGAGATTAAAGGATACTCCATAGGGTTTGTTCTTCGTGTTACCAATGTAAGTTCAAAAAAGCGATAAAAGGTTACTCGAGTACATTCTCATGGTTTCATGCGTGTGAGAAAGAATTAAGACCGTGCTCAAAGTTTTTCCTAAAAAACCCTAAAAGTATATGTACATAAGAAAATAACACAAAAACAACCAAAAATGGAGGATCCATGTCAAACATCTGGTCCTTAGATCTCTCAATATATAATAGAGACACTTTGCAAAGTTCATTAGGCTTAGGGCATAGGTAAAAATATTCAAAAATTAATTTAATTTGCAATTAAAAAGGTAAAAAGTGAGTAAAATAGGTCAACATAATTCATTTACCACTTCATTTTGCAATTTCACCCAAATAGTGCCAAAAACCCCCATTTTCTTCAAAATTTCAAGTGACGATTATGGAGCGCCTGGTGGACCATTTCTCGAGCCACTTCTATCAAAAAGGTATTCTCGTTCCTCTTTCTCTTTTCATGGTTGAAAATTTCATTTTTAATGGTTCATTTTTTAGTTAAGGGTGATTTCTTAGGGGTTATTGCTCTTTGAGATCATTGCAGGCTCACGTTATCATGAAATGTGATGATCCCAAATCATCGTAGGGGTTCCACAACCAGGATGTGACGACGTCTCTATATAAAAGAGAGCCCCTATGACGACCGCAACTCAAATTTTGAAAAACGAAAATGAGCTAGGAAAAATTCCAACTTTTGAATTTTGATGAATCTAATCATCCTTTAATGTTGTTTGGCAGGTTTTCCTCAGTCATTATGCTCGAGTGAAGGGAACATAAGCATGAGGAAGAATACTACTTTTTCTAGAATGACCCAGGCACTGTCATGGCACTCTGGGAGTGTGGTTTTCTCAAGTTCAGGGCATGAGATCCCAACTGAGGCTATTGGAGTACCTAGTCCACATGTGGGACGCCAATGAACAATCCCTTCACGTGGGTGTGCATATACTTACCTTGTATATTGATGGCATTTACTTTTTTATGAGGTTATCTTGTCGAGGCTCTTGGGTATCACTCTCAGGAAGCAGAGGTGGTGGAGAACCCATGGACTATTACATTGCACATCACTGTGCACCGGGTACATAAAAACATATTGGCAAGGTTTCCATTAGGGATGATTGAGATTTACCCTTTAGAACTATCCTCTACACTATCACTCGAATGGCAGGGAGTGTGGATTCCCCACATGGATTTACAAATCCACTTTCAATATGCTATAGAGTGTATTGAACCACAAGTCTTCAATTGGTGCGAGGGTCTTTTGAAGAAAATGAAGAAGAAACTGAGAAAGTGTCGGAATGGTCGGTTGAAACATTTTGACTATGGATCCATTTTGGTATCCTTCTTCCTATAGTGGGTCCCTGTGTTATGCCTACAACATGTGGAGTGGGGAATATCTTCTCCAGAAGATCCTTGGATGAAAATATGGGTGGATTTGATGGCTCGTCATGGTGGCGTGCCAATCATCAAATATGACCAAGCTTTCTTCCAGTGGCTGAGGGATCAAATAATTATGGTTGAGGACTATGCTTATGTCGGGACCGACTTCCCTGGGGACCTCAACTTGGCATTGCCCGAGGGATCTCAGTGGGGATAAATAAGTAAGAATTTTTTTTTCATTATATGTTGTTTTTGGTATTGTAATTATACAATGTTTTTGTCATTTATCTAAGACTAATCAAGTGTTGTCAACAATGTAGATGTGGTGTCATATCATCCTCTAATACCATCTCCTATTCAGATACGGGGAAATATAGGCATCATGGTGGGTCGAGGGGTGGCTATTGAGGATCTCGAGGAGATTGAACATAACCTAGAGGGATTAACCATGAACATCACTAACATCACAGTGGAAGAGTTACCTCAGCGCTACCAACACCATACAGTTGGTGTATCAAAATCCATTGGTCGACTATTTTGTAGAGTGGCACAGGCAACCATTTTTTATAGTGAGAATCATCCTTGATGCTTATGTATATGAATCCATGAGCTTCATCATTTTGACATTTGGTCTCAGGACAAACACTTTTTTGTAACTTTTGATGTATTAATATAAAGTTCCTACCAGCTTACTTGTCTTTTTAAATGTGTGTTTTGATTTATAAATGGTGTAAATGTCCGTCTAAAACATAATTAGACAATGCATCTGTTAATGTGTTTAGACATCTAGGAATATTTTGATACTCAATATAATCAAAATGTATTTCCAAGAGGTGAATTCTTAAGTATACCCGTAAAAATGTAGGAGTTCAGATGGAATAAACGTTACTCAATTGCAACACTAATAATTGTGAATCAAGTCATACAATAAGATGACGAATGCCAAATAAAATGGCGTCATTTAATAACTCGATAACTGCACTATATATCGTGATATTATTAGTTGCATGACAAAGCCAAACACCATGTAGACTGGTCAACTCATCTGTAGGTGCATAGATTTCCCATGCAACAGACGCTAGGTTTTGAGTACTACAACTAGCACCATCAACAAAGTTGACATAGGGTAGAGAAGACATTGACATAGGGTAGAGAATACATCGACATATGAAAACCAAGAACAATGCAAGGTAAGCAGCTTAAAGGCTGAACAAGAAACGAAAAAAACACACTAGTGTATGATACATTAAAAATACAAAGCACTAAGGCAAAAACTAGTTTAATCATAGTACTTATTCAAGTAAATCCCATATATGGGTTCACTCAAAGGAATTCCATCATAATCTACCATCTCATAAGCCCATTTATCCAACACTCATTTAACTATATACGGGCCATGCCACATGGGCTCGAATTTACCGTCCCCTAATAAGTCACAATATTGTTTGTAAAGGAGAACTAAATCACCCTTAGAAAAAAACATGTGGTTTGATATGGTTGTTGTATTGAGATTTGACACGTTTATTCTAAGTTTCTATGACTAAAGAAGAATCATGGTGAGTCTCGTCTAATTGCATCAAATACAATAGTTGTTCTTCTTTGGAAGAGGTGTTAGGGATAAGTTTGACAACTAGTTTCAAATATGAGATTTCATATTCAATCGATAGAATAACTTCGATATCATATACTAACTGGAAAGGTGTGAACCCTGTGGTAGATTTAACGAATGTCTGATAGGCCCATAATGTTGAAAATAACATTGTGTTCCATCTTGAATTGTGAATTCCTACCATTCGTCAAAGCATAATAGTGAGAACTTTGTTGATTGCTTCAACCTAGCCATTGGTTTATGGATAGTAAGGTGTTGAGTTTTCATGTTGAAGACCCAACTTCTCGATAAGTTTAGACATCATGAAATTGAGAAAATGACTACCATGTTTAGTGACGATGGCTTGAGGGACACCAAACCTAATAACAATATGAATGAATATGAACAATGCTGTCATTTTCCCAGTATTATCAAATGTAGGCATCGCCTCGGCCCATTCAGTGAAATAATCCATGACTACGATTATGTATCCATTCCCCCCGATCGAGTGAGGGTTACATGTCATGAAGTCAATGCCCCATTTAGAGAATGGACCAATGGAAACTACAGGGTAAAGAGGAGCAAGATGTGATCGTATCTTATTGTTATACGCTTAACAAGAGTGACATTTCTAAATGACAGTAATGCAATCCTTAAACAATGAAGGCCAGAAGTAACCAACTCGTAAGATATTTTGGGCAGTGTCATACCCAGACATATGACTTCCACATGCTTTAGAATGAAAGTCATTTAAAGCTTTCTCAACTTCATCATAGGTTAGTCATCGTCGAAATATGTAATCAATACTACGACGGTAAAGGGTATCACCAAGGATAATGTATTGATGTTCTTGATACCGAATACGATGATGATCTACACAAGAAAGATCAGGATGGAAAGTTTGGGTTTAGATATAAATGATAATGTCTCCATACCATATTTCATCGGAACTTAGAAAGAGAGACTCATCAAGAAAGGAATCCTCTGCTAGAATTTTTGTCTCTGTGGAGGGAAGGTCACATATCAACTCGAAAAAAACCAAATATTTCTTTGACTTGGCTCGCTCAAAATCCTGGAAAATCACTATCCATTTGGAGTATTTCCCCCCCAACAATATCAAACTCCTGGAAAATCACTATCCATTTGGAGTATTTTCCCCCCAACAATTGTCGAGTAAGGATGCATTGCATAGGGTTTCAATGGGAAATGATTGTGGTTTTGTGGAATAAGATATAATGACGAAAACCTTGAAAACTTGAACAACTGCCAAGACCATTTTCTCCACATGCATATATTTTGTTTCCGTGGTCATGAGACTCTGACTCAAATAATAGATAACATGTTCATCGTGTGAATCATCCTCTTGGACTAGTACCATGGATATGGTAAATTCCAAAGCAACCAATTATAAGAAATAATCTCGATGATAATTGGGGGGGAATAAGAGTGGTGTACGTGTTAAGGCAAGTTTCAAAGATTCAAAGGCTTTGTTAGCATTGTCGTCCCATACAAAATCATGAACCTTCTTAATAAGTCAAGTGAAACATTTCGTGAGTTCAACATAATTGGGGATGAATCGACGTAAAAAAAACTCCGTCCCTTGCAAACTTTGGAGTTGGCGTAAGGTAGAAGGAGGAGGCAGATTGAGAATAACTTCAACCTTCAAAGGATCCACCCTAATCCCATGTGTAGAAACGATAAAACAAAGAAGTCGTCTAGACTCCACAAAAAAAACACAATTATGTGGATTCAATCGTATGCGATAATATCGACAGTGTAGGAAAATGCCTTGTAAGTGTGTCAGGTAATCATGGCGACACAAGGAATGTGTCGGTAAATCATCAAGGTAAGGTTGTACAATGTGCTTAATATCATGAAAATCATAAGACATAGCGCATTGAAAATTCACACCAACATTCTTGAGACCAAAAGGGAGTTTCCAGTATGTGAAGGTTCCCCAAGGGTAAATAAAAGTAGTCTTATGTTGATCCGCAGGCAAAATATTGATTTGATTATAGTCGGAGAATCCATCCATCAAAGAGAATATTTCACTCCCGGCACAATTGTCAACGATTTGGTCAATGAAAGGTGTTGGATAATTTTATTTAGTACAAGCCTTGTTGATATCCCTATAATCAATGTAAACACGGATCATTCCTTGTTTCTTTGTAACTAGAACAAGATTAGACACCCAATCAGTCAATGCCACATGATAGACAAAACCAACTTTAAGATTTTTTTCAACTTCGAGTTTAATAGAAGCATCTTTGCGTCGATGTACTGAGCGAAGTCTCTATCTAACTGGTTTAGCATCTGGTTAATTCTTAATATCATGTGCAAAAATATCTATATTAATTCTAGTCATCTCTTCGTAAATGCAGGAAAAAATGTCATGACATTATTGGAAAAGAGCCTTGTAAATTCAGATCTCATCAGAAGAACATGAGGCACCGATATGAACATTTTTCATGATTCTAGGTTTAATCAAAATATCTAGAGGGATGGTGGGTGAAATATTTCCCAACTTCCCTTCATACAAAAGATCGCGTGTTGGTTCAGGAACATGGGAAATAATAACGAGAGTAGACGAATTTGAAATCCATTGGTAACTCTCTATAGTCTTGGGTTCTAGGAAGAGGATAGAACGATGATACCCATCATCCCATGGGGTATCTTCCATAGACATAACTTTCATGATCATCTCATCGGTGTGAAATACCACATGAAACAGATCAGGAGACGTATCTAAGAGAGAACGAGGAGAAGGAGTTGTCGATTGAATATCTTGATAAGCCAATTCCACTGGAATTAAAGGAATTCAGACGCCATAACAAAAAAAATCATCAGCTAGGTACTATCCAAGGGTCATAAGACTTAGGGATTTCACCAACAACGGTCGAGATCATGTTAATTGAAGAGAAAAAAGGAGGAGGAACATCAGGTGGTGGAATGAGGAAGGTACCCATTAATGATGAATCCTTTAAAAGACCCACACTAACATTCTCATAACCATGTGGTGTTTTCGCAATGAAAGGTACGTTAATAGTGCGTGAATCGAAACCAAAGAAGGTGAGTTGATCTACAGTAACAACTTTTCCTTGGTGAGGGAAACATATCACATGGAAAAGAGTAGAAACAACTACACACATAGAATCTATCCAACTATGGCCAAGTAGAAGGTTATAATCGAGAGGTGCATCAAAAACCTCAACCTCAACAGTAACTGCTTTTACTTCTAATGCAATAGATAACAAAGGAAGAACACCATAAGTTTTAAACCTTGTACCATTAAAATATTTTAGAGTATTGTGTGACTTGTTAATGGTAGGAGAGCCAATGGATTTCCAACAAGTAACGGACATGATGCAAGTCGAAAAATGATCTTATTTTCTATAATGAATTGTATTTGAAACACTAATTGACGAGGGAGTCTTGGAATGTGATCTTCAAGTCAAATATTATCAAGTTTGTATCGGTAGGATCAATTCCACCAATATCCTTTAACAGTTCCTTTCGTTGCATAGGACAACTTTGACAAACTTCGAGAGCAGACATCGTAGAAGGTGCATGTGCAAGATCTTCTACAATACTATATTTTTGAGCGGCATGTGCATAGGGGTTAAATGATGACTTATGAACAATGCGCTTAGGAGGAGGATGAAGACCTGTATCTAGACTTGGTCATTTGCGATAAAGAGGACCCTTGGGAGGTGAAGTCGATGGAGGTGGTGAATCATCAACTTTCTCTTTTGAAGGAGAATAATATTTGGCTCGAGTAGCGACTGCAACTTCATTCTTCTTGGAGTCACCAATACACATAAGTACATAAGACATGGTAGAGGGAGAATGTTTGTAATGAATAACCAATTGGGCCTGCTTCTAAGAGGGAAAAGGTTATGACAAAACAAGGGGTGTAGGAGGTGTCCCGGTCCCTTCCAAGAACTTAGTAACCTCAACACCTCATGGAAAATATTTTGTATGATGATCCTCACCACAGATAAGACAAGGATAACAAGGTTTTCTCTTTTATTTATCATCAACATGATGAGTCTTGGGTTTATCAGATTGTTGATTATTATTTTATCCTCTTTATTCTTACCCTTCCCTTTTGTTTTATTTTGATTTTTACCGGTAGGTGTAGACTGAACCGTATTAAAACCATAAGTTTTATTGGGAGAAGGAGTTGGAGGAGTAACATTTTGTACATTAGCAGTAGTATATTTGGGATTGGAATGAATGGCTTGTTTAGACTAAGTCTCAGCATGAAAAGTGCCAATAACCCCATGAGTAGCATGAGAAGCTACTGGAAGTGTTGGGGTTGGATTTGTAGATGGGCGAGGAGCATCAAGGATCAAGAGATATAGTGTGCTCATTTGTGAATAAACTAGATCCAAGTATTGAGCACGACTAATCGCTTGCTCTTCAATGATGACACCACCCATGGAAACATCACGGGATATGTGACCGATGAGTGATTTGGTAAACCACTCAGCCAACAATTGGTCAGGAAGGGGAAATTTGATTAATCGTTTTCTCCTCCTCCACTCGTGAATATGATCAGAAATATGAGTAGAAGTGGATTGTTTAAATGAACTCAAAATTTTGGTTACTCTCTCATATCCTATTGGTAACTGGTAATGCATTAAAAAATCCATATCTAAGGTGTTGAAATCATTGAAGAATCCTCATGGAAATTCGATATACCATTTGGCTGCCAAACCAGTAAGAGTTTGTTGGAAAATACATAATCGAATGGAGTCACCCATCAAAGAGTTCGATGAACACCAAAGATGAAAATTCATGACATAATTATTTGGGTCTCCTCCCAATTGACCATCAAACTTAGGAATGTTTGATGGTAACTTGGCAGGTATGACCAACCAATAAGAAGAATGCAAAATAGGATCATTTAAAATTCTAGATAAATCCAGTAAATCCAAAGTAGCAAGAAACGACAATTGTTTGTTCAGTTGAGGAAACTGGTAATTTTGAGGAGGCAATCTTGTAGGTATACCAATAGGACCATAAGCAGTCTGTAGATAGTTAGAGGGTCCTGTCAAATTTGGTTGTGGAGCGTTTTGAGTCAAGTATCCAAGATGTGTTGGTTGATTGGGTATGCTACCTTGAAAAGGAACAGTAGACTGAAAATATTGACCCCAGGTAGGATTTACATAGCCTGGATATGGTTTCCCGGGAATAGGGGGTACAAAAGAAATCACTTGAGGAGTTTTCCCCCCATGCGGTTGTTTATTTCCTTGGAAAGGAAATTTCCAAGGTTGAGATTGTAATCCAGGTGTATATTGCACGTACACTGGGTTATGACCCCCAACTTGGGGTTTCCCCCAAACTTGAGGTTGTCCCCCAACTTGGGGTTGGACCCCAACTTGAGGTTGGCCTCCAACAGAAATTTGAATACCAAAAGTGACAGAATGAATTGTGCCTCCAACTTGATTGGAGCTACTTGGGATAGGATGATTAGATCCTCCAGTTGGAGGTGGAGGAGGAATGCTAGGCCCTCTAGAGAGAACCTGGGTAGGTCTACAAAAACAACTGCTAGCAACATTATACCCCAGAGGAACAAAAATATTAGGCCCTCTAAATGGACTCTCGACAGGATTAGAAATGGAAGTATTAAGAGCGTTATACCCAAGTGGAAGTGATGGATTTTATCTAAGAGGAAGTGGTGTTCCAATAGGAGCTTGAGTGATTATCAGACTTCTGGAAGAAACAAATGTAACTTTTGGGACCATAGTAGAGCTAGTGAGCTGGAGGGGAAGAATAGTATGAGAACCAACCAACAATGGGTTTGAAACCGTGATAACATTACTGGTCGTGCCAGTAAAATGATCTAAAGTTACTGTATAAGAAGTGGAACTCACAAGTGTATGTTATGTCATAGGTTGATTTGGACTCATTCCTAGTTTATCAAAAATATCATGTCCTGAGGAGGTCCTTCACAAAGAACAGATGGGGGTTGAGCTAGGATTAAAAATTCCAGCAGTATGAACTAGAGTTCTAAATGATTCACTCTGAAAGGGTGGATCATCTACACTAGAATCTGTGTAAGGTCCAATAGGTATTCTAGTATAATCTTCAGCAACAACGTCTCCCGAAGAATTTATCCAGAGAAAAAGTGGATCTTGTATAACATTCAATAACAGATTTATTGGAAGTATCGATTCCTCCAATGGAGTAGAACTCCCAATCTCAGAGGATCTGTCCTTATTGACTGCTCCTTCATGAGAAGAACCCTATGATGAGTTAGGAAGAAAAGGAGTCTATTGTTTTGGCTCTTCAGGAGGTAACCCTTGCATCCTATGTGAACGACGAGGGTCGATGTTAGCCACACCAAATAAAGAATGAAAGAAATCTATGGCCAGCTAGAGAAACAAATAGAACTCACCAATAATATATATATATATCATACAAACCTTCTTATTTCAAAGTCACTAGTTGGTGATGAAATCCAACATCGTGAAATCAAGACAACAAGGGCCTGGGATAAAGCGGGTGGAAAAGTTACGTTGACGACCTGCTTAATGGATTTACACCCTAGTGCAAGCTCCCACACATAATCATGGTATACCCTCCAAGGAGCCCAAGTGATTTTGGCCAACATCGATTCAAGGTACCATGAAGACTTTCCCCTCCATATTCACCTCATGTAAATACTCTAAAGAGATAAGCCACTAAGGTTACCAATTATGACAATGCTTCCCGGGGAAGAAGTCGACAGTCTGATCCACGCACAAGGGCTGGGTATCTAAGCCTAAAATTAACTCAAAAAGTTCCACACAGGATTTTATTCTCAAGTGACCCCCAATAATACGTGCAATCTCTACACTAAGACCAACAAAGTAGGGTAAGTAACTCTGTCATCCCTAATGCAACCTTGTGATTGACCCTTGTGTTAGAAGGGCTTCCCAAGACAAAATGTAGCAAGTGGATTTAAACTCTCCCTATCACAAGATACTATTGTGTGTTTTGATGCTTTGGAGAGTGTTCCTTACAACCTATTCCAAAGCGGTATCCTAGCTAATGTTGGTATATAAAAGTTCTAGAAAATAAAAGTTGCTAGATAGATTTTAAAATTACGCTGAATTTTAATGGTTGTTGCTTACTCAAAAAGGGAAACATAAATGAAACTGATGATGTATTTGACCTTGACCCGATAAAATGCAAAAAAATATGATATGCAATTGTTTCATTCGATGAATTCTAATTACAATAGGGAGAAATTTTCTCTTTCCAGAATACAAAAAGTTACAAAACATAATTTCTCAATCTTTGAATGATATTGATTCCAAGCAATCAAAGCTACTAAATTTTCCAATTTTCTCTTTTCAGCCAATATTTGAATGCAAAACAATTCTTGTAAATATTACAAATAGAAGAATATACTTTAGTCCTTTCCTTTTCAAATCAAACAAAGATGTAATCCAAAAAATAAAGATTTTTCCAAGAAGATCAATGAACTCACAACACTTTTATCCAAACTAAACTCAAAATGCAAAAAAAAATGAAAAGATAAGAAAACTATTTGTTGAATGCAAACACAATTTTTTTTCCAACTAACAACAATCCAAAACTCAAAGATATCAATAAAAACTTATTTAGCAAGCACTCAGCAACAAAGCCTTGAGATTATACCCTTGCAATAAGAACTAAAATATAAAACTTACAAAGCTTATGAAGAAGAGTCTCAATTCTTGAAAAGAAATCAAATTCAGGCTTAAAAAATGCAAACCAATCATTCACCAAGACTAAAAATTCACCTCAAGAAGTAAAAACAAATCTGGGCAAAGAAAATAAAGTTGACTGTCACTCCAACAATTTCTACAAGAATCATCACAGGCTGCAGAAGAGCACAATGTGATGATGAAGGATCGTCGTAGACTAAAATAAAATCACAATGCAACATCGTCACTCTGGTTCACAGAAGCAAAGTGCGAAGATGACTGAATATACAAAAAATTTAAAAGGAGGACAAAGTTTCTCAATGAAATTTCAGAACCAGGAAGTTAAGATGGATCACCCACAGACTTAGAGAATGAAATTGGCCAAAATCAGGCAAGCTAAAAAAAAATAAGAAGCAAAAAACCAAAAGAGGATGTTCCCCAATATCCCTAACTTCAATAGGAAGCTAGAACAAAACAAGGTAGAATACAAACTTCTCCTTAGATTTCATTGTCATATAAACTAGTTCATAGAGGGACAAATGACATACCTTATAAATGACGCTTGATCATCACTAGTGTCATGATTTTTTCTCCATATTTGGACTTGTGGGATTGTGAACCTGTTTCCCATCCCCAAGCATGGTAAACTTATTTCCCATCATGTTGGATAATTATCTTTGGGACAAGCCTTGTTGATATCCCTATAATCAACGCAAACACGGATCGTGACTTGTTTCTTCGTAACCGGAACAAGATTAGACACCCAATCAGTCAATGCCATAGGATAGAAAAAACTGACTTTAAGAAGTTTTTCAACTTCGAGTTTAATAGCAACAACTTTGCGTGGATGTACTGGGAGAAGTCTTTGTCGAACAGGTTTAGCATCCAGGTAAGTCTTAATATCATGTACAACAAAATATGGATCAATTATAGGAATCTCTTCGTAACTCCAGGCAAAAATGTCACAAAATTATTGGAAAAGAGACTTGTAAATTTGGATCTCATCAGGAGAACATGAGGCATCGATATAATTATTTTCCATGATTCCAGGTTTAATGGAAATATCTAGAGGAATGGTGGGTGAAATATTGCCCAAGTTCCCTTCGTACAAAACATTGTGTGTTGGTTTAGGAAGAGGATAGAACGATGATGCCCATCATCCCATGGGGTATCTTCCATGGACATAATTGTCATGATCATCTCATCGGTTTGAAATACCACATGAAACGGACCAGGAGATGTATCTAAGAGAGAGAGAGGAGAAGGACTTGTCGATTGAATAGCCTGATAAGCCAATTCCACCAGACTTATAGGCATTCGGTCTCCATAAAGAAGACAATCGTTAGAGTTAGGTACTATCCAAGGGTCATAACACTCATGGATTTCACCAACAGTGGTCGATATCATGTTAATTGAAGCGACAAAAGGAGGAGGAACATCGAATGGTGGAATGGGGAAGGTACCCACTAATGATGCATCCTTTAAAATACCCACACCGAAATTCTCATAACCAGGTGGTTTTTTCACAATGAAAGGTACGTTACTAGTGCGTGAATCAGAACTAAATAAGGAGAGATGATCTACAGTAACAACTTTTCCTTGGTGAGGGAAACGTATCACACAGAAAAGAGTAGAAAAATCTGCATGCATAGAATCAATCCAACTACGACCAAGTAGAAGGTTATAATCGAGAGGTGCATCAAACACCTCAACCTCAATAGTAACCGCTTTTCCATCTAATGCAATATATAATGAAGGAAGAACACCATAAGGTTTAAACCCTGTACCATTAAAATATTTTAGAGTATTGTGTGACTCGATAAGGGAAGGAGAGCTAATGGCTTTCCAACAAGTAAAAGACATGACGCAAGTTGAAGCTCCTTCATCAACAATGATTCAAAAAATGTTCTTATTTTACACAATGACTTGTATTTGAAACTCTAATTGATGAGGGAGTCTTGGAATGTGATCTTCCAAGTCAAATATTATCAAGTTTGTATCGGTAGGATCAATTCCACCAATAGCCTTTAACATTTCCTTCCATTGCATAGGACAACTTCGAAGGACTTCGAGAGATGACATCGTAGAAGGTGCTTGCAGAAGATCTTCTACAATACTATAGTTTTGAGCAGCATGTGAGTGGGGGTTAAATGATGACTTACGAACAATGCCTTTAGGAGGAGGACGAAAAAATGTATCTAGACTTGGTCGTTCGAGATGAAGAGGACCGTTGGGAGGTGAAGTTGATGGAGGTGGTGAATCATCAACTTTCTCTTTTGAAGGAGAATAATATTTGGCTCGAGTAGCAACTGCAACTTCGTTCTTATTGGAGTCACGAGTACACATAAGTACATAAGACATGGTAGAGGGAGAAGGTTGGTCATGAATAACCAATTGGGCCTGCTACTCAAACAAAAAAGGTTGTGACAAAACGAAGGGTGTATGTAAGTTTTAAACCTGTGAGGTAAAACAATGCATATAGATTCTTAAGCAAAACAAAATTTAATCAATGGCTCATTCACATAGTACACAGAGATTTATACTAAAAACCCTCAACCGGGAAAACCTTTCTTATATTCATTATCTCGAATTTCACCATTCACTATACAATATATACAATTTTTTTAGGTATTCCATAGATACCAAACCCTAATCCCTAAAACCGGGATTATTTTTAGTAAACCGCTAAAAATAGCAAAATCCTCTAAAAATAGCAAAAACCTCCCAACATGAGGGATCGTCAGACGCAGTTATTGAATCTAACGTGACCACACACACACATGCAAAGAATATAGAAAATACCCAACATGAGGTGTCCCATTCCCTTCCAGGAACTTAGTAACCTCAACACGTCCTGGACAATATTTCGTATAATGATCCTCACCATAGATAAGACAAGGATAACAAGGTTTTCTCTTTTACTTATCATCAGCAGGCCGAGTCTTGGATTTATCGGATTGTTGATTATTATTTTTATCCTCTTTATTCTTACCCTTCCCTTTCTTTTTATCTTTATTTTTACCGGTAGGTGTAGACTGAACCGTATTAACCTCATAAGTTTTACCAGGAGAAGAAGTTTTAGGAGTAACATTTTGTACATTAGCAATAGTATATTTGGGATTGGAATGAATGGCTTGTTTGGACTAAGTCTCAGCATGAAAAGTGCCAATCACACCATCAAAAGCATGAGAATCTACTGGAGGTGTTGGGGTTGGATTTGTAGACAGGCGAGGAGCATCAGAGATCAAGTCATATAGTGTTTTGGTTTGTGAATAAACTAGATCCAAGTATTGAGCATGACTAATCGCCTGCTCTTCCGTGATGAAACCACCCATGGAAACATCACAGGATATAGGACCGATGAGTGATTTGGTAAACCACTTAGACAACAATTGGTCAGGAAGGGGAACTTTGATTAATCGTCTTATCCTCCTCCACTCGTGAATATGATCGGAAATATGAGTAGAAGAGGATTGTTTAAATGAACTAAAAATTTTGGTTACTGTCTCATAACATATCAGTAACTGGTAATGTGTTAAAAAATCCATAGCTAAGGTGTTGAAATCATTGAAGAATCCTCATGGCAATTCAATATACCATTTGGTTGGCGAACTCGTAAGAGTTTGTTGGAAAAGATGTAATCAAATGGAGTCATCCATCAAGGAGTTGGATGAACACCAAAGATGAAAAGTCACGACGTGATTATTTGGGTCTTCTCCTGATCGACCGTCAAACTTAGGAATGTCTGATGGTAACTTGGAAAGTATGACCAACCAATAAGAAGAATGCAGAATAGGATCATTCAAAATCCTAGATAAATCTGATAAATCAAAAGTAGCAAGAAACAACAATTGTCTGTTCACTTAAGGAAACTAGTAATTTTGAGGAGGCAATCCTGTAGGTATACCAGTAGGACCATAAGCAGTCTGTAGATAGTTAGAGGGTCCTGTCAAATTCAGTTGTGGAGCGTTTTGAGTCAAGTAGCCAACATGTGATGGTTGATTGAGTATACTACCTTGAAAAGGAACATTATACTAAAAATCTTGACCCCAGGTAGGATTTACAGAGCCTGGATATGGTTTCCTAGGATTAGGGGGTAAAAAATAATTCACTTGAGGATTTTTACCCCCAGGTGGTTGTTGATTTCCTTGGAAAGGAAAATTCAAAGGTTGATATTTTAATCCAGGTGTATATTTCCCTTACACTGGGTTCTGACCCCCAAATTTGGGTTTCCCCCCAACTTGACATTGTCCCCCAACTTGGGGTTGGACCCCAACTTGAGGTTGGCCTCCAACAGAAATTTGAAAACCAGAAGCAACATAATGACTTGTTCCTCCAACTTGATTGGAGCTACCTAGGCCAGGATGATTATATCCTCCAGGTGGAGGTGGAGGAGGAATGCTAGTCCCTCTGGAGAGAACCTGGGTAGATGTAGGTACAAAACTGCTAGCAACATTATACCCAGGAGGAACAAAAATATTAGGCCCTTTGAATGGACTCTAGGCAGGATTAGAAATATAATTATTAAGAGAATTATACCTAGGTGGAAGTGATGTATTTGATCTAAGAGGAAGTGGTGTTCCAATAGGAGCTTGAGTGATTACCGGACTTCTGGTAGAAACAGGCGTAACTTGTGGGACCATAGTAGAGATAGTGAGCTGGAGGGGAAGAATTGTATGAGAACCAACCAACGATGGGTCTGAAACTGTGAAAACATTATTGGTCATGCCAGTAAAATTATCTAAAGGTATTGTATAAGTAGTGGAACTCATAGGTGTATGTGATGCCATAGGTTTATTTGGACTCGTTCCTATTTTATCAAAAATATCGTGTCCCGAGGAGGTCCTCCACAAAGAACTGACGGGGACTAAGCTAGGATTAAAAATTCCAGCAGTATGAACCAAAGTTCTAAATGATTCAATCTGAAAGGGTGGACTGTCTACACCTAACTCTGTGTAAGGTCCAATAGGTATTCTAGTATAATCTTCAGCAACAATGTCTCTCGACAAATTTATCCGGAGCAAAAGTGGATCTTGTGTAACATTCAATAACAGATTTGCAGGAAGTATTGATTCCTCCAATGGAGTAGAACTCCCAATATCAGATGATACATCGTTATTGACTGCTCCTTTAGGAGAAGAACCCTCTGGTGAGTCAGGTATAAAATGAGCGTATTCTTTTGGCTCTTCTGGAGGTAACCCTTGCATCCTACATGAATGACGAGGTTCGATGTTGGCCGCACCAAACAAAGAATGAAAGAAATCTATGGCCAACTAGAGAAACAAACAAAACTCACTAATAAAATGTATATATCAAACACACAAGCAAACCTTCTTATTTCGAATTCACTAGTTGGTGATGAAATCCAACCTCGCGAAATCAAGACAAGAAGGGGTTGGGATAAAGTTACGTTTATGACCTGTTTAACGAACTTACACTCTGGTGCAAGCTCCCACACATAATCGTGGGTATACCCTCCAAGGAGCCCAAGTGAGTTTGGACAACGTCGATTCCAAGTACCATGAAGAATTGACCCTCCATAGTCACCTCGTGTAAAGAATCTAAAGAGATAGGCCACTAAGGTTACCAATTACAACAATGATGCATGGGGAAGTAGTCGACAATCTGATCCACGCACAAGGGTAGGGTATCTAAGCCTGAAATTGAGTCGAGAAGGTTCACACAGGATTTTATTCTCAAGTGACCCCCAATAATATGCGCAATATCTACACTAAGACCAACAAAGTAGGGTGAGTAACTCTGTTGTCCATAATGTGACCTCGTGATTTCCCCTTGTGTTATAAGGGCTTCCTAGGACAAAATGTAGCAAGTGGATTTAAAATCTCCCTATCACAAGATACTATTGTGTGTTTTGATGCTTTGGAGAGTGTACCTCACCACCTATTCCAAAGCGCTATCCTAGCCAATGTTGGTGTATAAATGTTCTATAAAATAAAATTTGCTTGATAGATTTTAAAATTACGTTGAATTGTAATGGTTGTTGCTTACTCAAAAAGGGAAACGGAAATGGAACTGATGATGTATTTGACCTTGAACCAATAAAATAAAAAAATAGATGATATGCAATCATTTCATTCGATGAACTCTAATTACAATAGGGAGAAAGTTTCTCTTTCCACAATACAAAAATTTACAAAGAACAATTTCTCAATCTTTGAATGATATTGATTCCAAACAATCAAAGCTACTAAATTTTCCAATTTTCTCTTTTCATCCAATATTTGAATGCAAAAAAATTCTTGTAAATATTACAAATAGAAGAATATACTTTAGTCCTTTCCTTTTCAAATCAAATAGATACGTAATCCAAAAAATAAAGAGTTTTCAAAGAAGATCAATGCACTCACAACACTTTTACCCAAACTAAACTCAAAATAAAAGAAAAAAATGAAAAGATAAGAAAACTATTTGTTGAATGCAAACAAAAATTGTTTTCCAACCAACAACAATCCAAAAATTAAAAAATCAATCCAAAACTCAAAGAGATCAATAACAAATTATTTAGCAAGCACTCAGGAACAAAGCCTTGAGATTATACCCTTGCAATAAGAAGTAAAAGATAAACTTACAAATATTATGAAGAAGACTCTCAATTCTTGAAAAACAATCAAATTCAGGCCTAAAAAATGCAAAACAATCATTCACCAAGACTAAAAGTTCACCCCAAGAAGTAAAAACAAATCTAGGCAAAGAGAAGAAAGTTGACTATCACTCCAACAATTTCTACAGGAATCGTTGCAGGCTGCAGAAGAAAACAGTACAATGATGAAGGATCGTCGCAGGCTAAAAGAAAAACATAGTGCGACATCGTTGCTCTGGTTCACACAAGTAGAGTGCGATGATGACTGAATATATAGAAAATTTGAAAGGAGGACAAAGTTTCTCAATGAACTTTCAGAACTAGGGAGTCAATATGGATCACCCACAGACTCAGAGAATGAAATTGACCAAAAGAAGGCAAGCTGAAAGAAAATAAGAAGAAAAAAAACAAAAGAGAATGTTCCCCAGTATGGTCACCAATTTTTTTATCGGAAAAATTGGCAAGTGCGGACACAAAATAATATCCCTAACTTCAACAGGAAGCTAGAAAAAAACAAGGAAGAATACAAACTTCTCCTTAGATTTCATTGTCATATAAACTAGTTCAGAGAGGGACAAATGACATACCTTTTAAATGACTTTTGATCCTCTCTAGTGTCATCATTGCTGCTCCATATTTGGATTTGTGGGATGGTGAACCTGTTTCATAGAAGGCACTCTTCTCTATTCTTGGGGTGCAACGATGCTTGATTGTCGCATGATGCACCAAAATAGGACTGCGACGTCGTCGCAGGCTGCTTTTGCATAGGGTGCGACGATTCTTAAACAAGAGGAAAAGTGAAATTCATGAAGGTTATAGAAGGGAATCTTCTAGAAGATGAGGTGACCTCCAATCGTTTTGGATCTTAATTACTTATGTGATTTAGTGGGATCATCCTAATCTCCTCATCCATCCCTCTTTCACCCTATGTAAAGAGGGATCTCTCACGGAAAAGGCTAAGGCTTGCTTATGCATGAAGAATTTTGTTGTAGATTATGCTTGAGATAGCTTTTCTTTAGCTCTCCAAGTCAAGTTTTGAATGTTATTCATCAGAGGCATTGGAGAAAAAGTGTGTGTGTTGAAGAAAAGATCCATTGGAAGGGACTTTGCAACATCAAGGCATGGGTTGTATTCTCCACTTTCATTTAATACAATGAAACAATACATTTCTTCCCTATAAAGGTGTCTTTACTTTTATTGTATAACTCCTTGATCTTATGCATAGAATTCATTGGAATATATATATCGTTGTTCTTTCTCATTGCTGGTTTGTGCTTCTTAAACAGGTTCACCATCCCCAAAATCCAAAGATGGAGCAACAAGGACAACACTAGTGAGGATCAAACATCATTTAAAAGGTATGTCATTTGTCCCTCTCTGAACTAGTTTATAGGAAAATGAAATCTAAGGAGAATTTTGTATTCTACCTTGTTTTGTTTTATCTTCTTGTTGAAGTTAAGGAGATTAGTTTGTGTCCACACTTACCGATTTTTCTGATAACACACATAATCTTCTTGTGTGGTGGTTCTCTATAACTGGTTGAATTCCTCTAGGTCTAAGAAAGTGGGTTCTACAAACCTTTCTCCTTCTGATGGGTCTAGTGACGCAACGAATATGTACTCTCCTTACTCAAATGTCATCTTTCTTGTCTTTAAATTGATTATGGCCTGGTTGTAAAATTCCAAATCCAAGCCAAGCAATGCTGGATAAGGTATTTTTCCATCCACTATTTCTATCACTTCAAAATAGGATTTAGTGTGCACTCCATCCAGATCTACTGTCACACCCTTTATCCTTCCAATTGGCAGAACCCTATGTTGATTTACGAGTTTTAGCTGAAAAGGTGAATACCCTAATGTGGGCTCTCCAATACATTTCCATGTCTTCTTGGGTAACACATTTACTTCGGAGCCTAAATCCATTATAATATCCCCCATGTTGAAATCTCCAATATTGGCATTCAGTTTGAATTATATACTTGTCCTCCTCCTTGTATGCAAGTGATTAATTGTTTTCTGCTCTAGCTTTCCCTCTATGTCTATGCTACATATTTCTAACATATTTTTTAGTACTTTAAAAAATGATGGATCATTTAGTAGTTTAACACAGGATTACAGAAAAGCCTTTATAGTAATTACTTATCCTAGGGGTTGTGTTTCATTAGTGTGATCCAACGATGAAGGCATCTCGTATGTTGGTATGTCCTGAGTATGCTACGCATTTGATGTAGATGCACTTCTTGGATTCAATAATTCTTGTCTGGCTTGCTTGAATAGATCCTTTTCGTTTTGTGCATCAAATTGCTTCTGTGGTTTGACATTCTTCTTCACCCATTAGAGTTGTGTTGGATCTTTTCTTAGTATGTCATCTCCTGTTTTATCTCCTAGGCACGTAAATATGTTGATATTTCTTCCATCATCCCTTGCTTCTGCAGAAACACATTGAACATTTTGATTGTTCTTATTTCTCTTTTCCTGGATCTTCCCCAATAGTGTTGGGCAATATTCTATTTCACAATCCAATGTATGACAATACATAGATGTCGTAGGTGTAAGTGGACATTCTCTTACATAGAGTATGAGTTGTTGAAAGTTATGGCATACCACCGATCCTCTGCCTCTTCCAAATACTCCTCTACCCCTTCCTCCACCTCTGTAGCCAACTTGATCTCTTTGTGGGGCATTGTACTCAGGCACATGATTATACTGTGTTTGTGCAGTATTGTAATGTGGTTGAGCAATGTTATATTGTTGTGGCGTAGTGTTATATGGGGCTGGTACTTAGTTAAACTGTGATGTAGCTTTCCCTGTCAAGATTTCTTCCTGCACCCTATAGGTGTTTGATGTTCTTTCCCTCAACAATTCCATTATCTTGCAATCTTTATCATCATGGCGCACTGACTTGTAAAAGTTGCAATATGAACTCTTAGGCATTGTATGGTATTTTTGCATCATTGTACAATGATATGGATCATGCCCCTATATCTTATAGATCTCACTCCATAGTCCTCTTGTTAGCAAAGGGTTTGGGAGTCATGTTGCCATGTATTGCACGAATGTTGGGAACTCATTCTTGTGATGTCCTTATGTCCTACATGTGGTACACCAAACATCTTCTCTTTTGTCCTTACTCTTGTTCTAGTTCAGTTGAAATGTAAAATTTTCATATCCTCCTTCAACTCCTCTATTGTTGGATATGCCTTCTAATATTGGTTCTCTTCTAGTTGTAAGTCTGCTTGTAGAGCCTCTGCCTGCGTTTGAAACTTTTTTTGTCTCAAAGGGTATTTCAAGTGTGGTAGAAGGGAATTCACAAATAGATGTGTATGTTGCATATCTATCATGACATACTTCAACTTTCCCTTCAATTGTTTGAATCTCTGGTCAATATCTGTTGGGCACCAAATCGGGCTATCTTTCTGCTGCATTTCCATTACCCTTTTTGACCTTTTTGCACTTATTTACCTATGTTTACTATGCTAAACCTGTAAGGTAAATACCCCTGCCTTGTCTATTGGAATATTTTATTAATGAAATAAAGTCGCAGAGTTTTGCCTATTTGCAGCACTAAAATGAACGTTTGAACACAAATTTTGGAGAACAGGAACCAGGCTTTAGTATCTCGTAGCAGATCCACTGTTCATAGCAACGAACAAGCCATAAGGAGGCTGCGTAGCTGGAGTCACAGATCCTTGAACCATTCTTGGGCATCTCGTTGATCTTGTCTATCTAGTATTGGTGTCATTCCAACTCATGTATATTTTTGGGGATACAGTTAACATGTTTTGGGGAAAGAGGTTGTTCTCCCTTTCCATGTATAAAAGACAGTTTATTCTTATAACAGGGGATTCTCCCATTGATATTGTAATAATCCTTTTCAAATTTATAAAGCATCATCTATTTTGTTGTCTTAATCTTCGCTGTGACTAACGCAGCCCTGATAAGAGAGCTGGGCCCACTCTTCTGATCAGGTGTTGCGTCTTTCTGTGTGTATTATTTATTAGTTATGCTTGTTGTTACAGTGTTTTAATTCCTATGACTGCTTTTCAGAAGTTGTAATTAATCTATCTTTACAACAATGTTTTGAATCTTAATCGTGAATCCTTGGCCAGAACGGATTGTGCTCTTGCCCCTACATATACCTTGCGTGTTGCCTTGAAAGAATATGCATCCAGATTGATAAATTAATGTAGGAAAAGGGTGAATAAATCGTTCATACCTGGACACCAACATTTTGGCGCCGTTGTCGGGGAAGTGCTGCTAAAGTGACTCAGATCCAAGGGGTAAGGAAGCCTCAGCCATCCCCTACAGAGCCTGGTGAAATACCCAGCGGTTATTGGAAGATATTTTTGGCTCCCAAAACCTCCACTATCGAGTTTCCAATCGGAGATTTGGGAGTTGGTGCACCCACAAAGCCTATTCCATTAGAAACCTTACCAAACTTTCATGGGCTTGTTTCAGAAGATCCTGACACATTTCTATTCGAGTTTGACATAGTGTGCCGGGGGTATGACTACATGACGGAGGCCCAAAAGTTGAAAATTTTTCCTTCTACATTAAAAGGAATGGCTCTGCGATGGTTCATGGGCCTTGGAGGAAGCTCTATTTCCACATGGGATGATATGTGGATAGCTTTTCTGGAAAAATACCAAGATTACTGTAAATTCCAGAACATTAAGGAGGAACTTTTCAAGTTCGCACAAAAAGAAGACGAGAGTTTGGAATATTGTGTGGAATGATTCAAGTGCACCTTATAGAGGTCGGGTCATTCTAACCTGGATAAGGAAATTCTAAAAATTATCTTCCTTCGATCTTTCCATGAGTACTCAATGGAACTATTGAACATTGTGGGAAAGGGAGACATCTCTAAGGAAAGCTTTGAAGGTATCTATGAATTATGCATTCAGTTCTTGAGGGGGCTTGCAAGAAACAAGCAAGGAATTCACTTAGCAAAAGGGCCTGGCAGAGGTGTTACAAAAGTAGAAATCGGAAACCTGCTAGACAATATGAGGATGGATATCCTCAACACCCTATCGACATAGATGGATACGATGCAATTAAAACAGAA
>JASDQU010585487.1:185543-199337 GCA_032191745.1 Picea mariana
CTCCACCAGTGTTGCTATAAAGACTTTGTTGTTACTCCATTGGTGTGTACTGATTACTCCAATAAGTGTTGTTACTAATCAACTGTCGTTACTTCGCTGGTGCTGTTACTCTGCCGGTGCCGTTACTCTGCAACTGCTGATACTCTGTCGGTGTCGTTACTCTGCAACTGTCGTTACTCCACCGATGTCATTACTCCGCAACTAATGATTCTCTGCCAGTGTTGTTACTCTGCAACTCCTAATTCTCCGCCAATGCTGTTACTCTGCAACTGTCATTACTCCGTAACTGTCGCTACTCCACTATTGTCGTTACTCCATCGTTGTTGATTACTCACTGTTGTTGTTACTACTTGTTGTTGTTACGCCCTGTTGTCATTACTTCGTCAGACATTTTTCTGTTACTCCACCATAAGGTAGGTCCCCAGGTATGTCTCCGCCGACTTTTATGGATTTAATTAAAATATTCCAAAAATACATCAAAATGTACCGTGGACAACCGTAATTAATTTGGTTGGAAATCGTCATAATAAACAACATCATACCACAAAAAGGCATTCATGACACACGATCCTCACCAAATAGAATCCAATGATTTCGGTACTTTGTAATCATAACTTTGATATGTTGAAATGCATACTCATACGCGCAGAGTCATAATCAGTCACCTCCCCAACATGCTGCATTAAATCTCTAATAGTACTACCACAATCTGTCATCATTTTCAAACATACCAGGACTGTTTCATCTGTTGTCCCCAAAAGTGACATGATGTTATTTCAGTTGCTAATGGTTTGGATTCCTATCATTTTCCCCTACCAGTTAACTACATTCGTCATGCTGACTTCGCGTCTACAGCAATGGGTGGACGATCTGTGCGGCATGAGCCTGAAGATACAACAAGAGTGCGGAACAATCAAGAGGTATGGCAGGTATTTGAGAACGTGGGATGGAATGTTTACTTTGACAGGTTGAAAGGGTCGAACGAAGAAATTGTGGAAGAATTTGCACTCAACTTGAGAGAAGGAAGCTCTCAGGTCCGCGGAATTGAAATCCCTGTGACAGAGGAAGCCATCGCAGAAGTCAGTGGACTCCCTCAAAATGGACAACGATGGTTTTTAAGAAGGACTGTCCTTCTAGAGTTTCCTGAAGCCTTTTTACAGGTAGGAGAAAACATCGTGCAGAAGGGTCGAGGATACGACTGAAACTCGCTGCCGCATCCATGGGAAGAAGTAGCAGAGTTCATCATGAGATATATGACTTGTGAAGGGATATACTCCACCATATTCAAATACCATATTCGAATACTAACTCACTCGTGATTTCCCCAAGCAGAGGCTTTCTCACTAAATGTGCCTTATTTCTTATGGAAAGGCCTTCACCTAATGGCACATTTGGCTCAGGAGTCACGACAGGTATTGGCGGTCATCACCCACCATGGGATGGTTTAACTGTTAGTAATGAATGCCATTAGACGAATCCCAATCCCGTGGGAACCGTTTCAGGATTCCACAGAGGAAGAAATAACAACCGCTGTGGCTGCTAGGGAAGATGAACTAGAAGCCACAGAGGAGGAAAATGCTAGGGAAGATGTACCAGAAGTCACGGAGGAGGAAAATGCAGGAGAAGATGATTATGTTGACCAAGAGGAACCAGAAGAGATGGAGATGGAAGCTAAAGAATTTGAAGAAGAGGCTTCTCCCCAAGAGTAAGCCGAAACCATGGAACCAATGGAGGATGCGGAAGTTGACACAGAAAGACTCACTAGTACCAAGGCCGAGGTTGTCCCACAAGAACCAACCTTGCCTATGGAACTAGCAGAGCAATTTGATAGCATGATAACCACAGAAGCAGGGTCACAATAGATAGGAGCGGGTGAATTGGTTGATATTGCGACCGAGGGTACCCCACAAGGACCTCCTGTCACCATGGAGTCGATGGAGGTGGATAACCCGAATGAAGAAGAGATCGTGACCACCCCGACCATAGAACCCATGGAAGAGGAGGAACGAGGACAAAAAGGGCTCAGAGCTAGGGAAGCCATGGAACCCATTGAGGAAGTGTTGGGAGAACTAGGGTGTGAGGTTGGCGCTGACATAAAAGAACCAGTGTTGACCTCAGGACCAAACATTGAAGATCCCTGCCAGTTCTCCTTTTTCTCCTTTATTCCAAGAGGAGCAAGGCAAACTCATTCCCTTCGGCGCATAGAAGAAGATCTCGCCATTCCTCCAATTTTATCACAAAAGCCACAACCGTGTGGGGTGGATGATACTCAAACAGACACATTAGTAGGAGAGCATCTCGCAAGGGCACCATCGGTCATGGTGAGTGCGCAACAAGAGGAAATAGTCGTAGGCGAAGAGGAGGAACCAAGCAAAGTAGTCCTGACGAATGAGTCAATGCAAGAGCTAAGAGAGAAGGTCATAAGACTCCTAGTCAAACAAAAACATCAGCTACAGTTTAAAGAGACAATGCGGCTTAAGATGGAGGTCAGGAAACTAAGGAAACAGGTACACAAAATACAGAAGCGGATGAATAAATATAAGCAGCAAGCTAGAAAGTCCAAGGCCATAGGAGTAGAAACAGAGACTCAGATGGACCAGGTAGCCATAACCTCTGCTGCTACTCAAACAGACCCGGTTGAGCGATTGTTTGAAAACCGTGAGCATGCCTTAACGGTCAAAGTGAAGACTTGGAAATATACTGTGGCTCAATATCAAAACGAGGTCATAAGAACTCAGGAACGAGCCTCCACAACTATTTTTGAATATGTGGAGCGTATAGACATCATGAGATTAAGGCATGCAAAGCAGCAACTCAAGATGGAGCAGCTGGAAAAGCAAGTGACAGAGATGAAAACTGATAAGGAAAAAATGTTTAATTTGGTGCAAGAGGTGATGGCATGTCGCCCCCCTACTTCTTGTTATTCTTTATTCTTACATGAACCCTTTCTTTTATTTTGCATGGAGAGTATAAAAAATGAGATTAGTTATAAAATAGAAAATGGTGTACAATTCCTCCGAATAATGAGGTACCACGATGTGCCAACTCAACATTTGATGTGCGGATTTTACCTGCATGGATACCTGCTGCGCATGGACATAGAATTCAATCCAGTCCCATATGTGGGAGACATTCATTTAAGGGCCCTCACCTCTTACACTTTCAACTAGATCAACTGGCAGAAGGCTTTTAACACATTTGAATCTAATCAGGTTACAAAGTTGTTTATAGTAAGACGAGAACCTGAGAGGTCAGTCACCATGTTCACTAAACACAACACCTTTCTGGGAATTGAGGGGAATAGAGACAGAATGCTAAGGACAAAAAATTGGTGCCTTGATCTTTGTGTTAAGCAAATAGTCACATTTCATGAAGAGACCCTTGATTGTTGTCAGAGAAGGTGGATGATGTCACCTATAGCTGTCCAGAACATGGAACCTTTCAGGGCACCAAATTTTGCATGAGTGATCCCCAGAGTGCCTAGATATGTGGCATGTGTCCAAACATGCGGAGTCCGATGGATGGGAATCCGGCTTCAGTTTCCCACTATTTGGTTGCCAGTAGAAAATTACACTCCAGCGTATATCATCTCGGAAGATTGGTGGGAAGAAGTTCTCCTTTTAGACGGTTTTAAAGTTCCAGGGACAGAGATGGCCGAAGAATATGATCTCGCCCATTTTTAGAAAGCCAACAGTCAGTGAAATCCAGACCCGCAGAGGCGGAAAACTGCATGAGGGCATGCAGAAGGCTAGTTGGGGGGAGATGTTGGGCACCAAATCAGGCTATCTTTCTGCTGCATTTCATTACCCTTTTTGACCTTTTTTCACTTATTTACCTATGTTTACTATGCTAAACCTATAAGGTAAATACCCTTGCCTTGTCTATTGGAATATTTTATTAATGAAATAAAGTCGCGGAGTTTTACCTATTCGCAGCACTAAAATGAATGTTTGACCGCAGCTTCTAGAGAACAGGAACCAGGCTTCAGTATCCCGTATCAGATCCGATGTTCACAGCAACGACCAAGCCATAAGGAGGCTACATAGATGGAGTCGCAGATCCCTTAACCATTCTTGGGCATCTCACTGATCTTGTCTATTTGGTATTGGTGCCATTCCAACTAATATATAGTTTTGGGGATACGGTTACCATGTTTTGGGGAAAGAGGTTGTTCTCCCTCTCCATGTATAAAAGACAGTTTATTCCTGTAACAGGGGATGCCCCCATTGATATTGTAATAATCCTTTTTAGATTTATAAAGCATCATCTATTTTGCTATCTTAATCTTCGTTGTGACTAATGCAACCCTGATCAGAGAGCTGGGCCCGCTCTTCTGATCAGGTGTTGCATCTTTCTGTGTGTATTATTTATTAGTTATGCTTGTTGTTACTGTGTTTTAATTCCTATGACTGCTTTTCAGAAGTTGTAATTAATCTACTTTTACATCAATGTTTTGAATCTTAATCGTGAATCCTTGGCCAGAACGGATTGTGCTCTTTCCCTTGCATATACCTTGTGCATTGCCTTGAAAGAATACGCACCCGGATTGATAAATTAATGAAGGAAAAGGGTGAATAAATAGTTCATACCTGGACACCAACAATATCCCAGACAAATTCCCCTAGTTTTTGTCTGATATCTATCATCTCATTTATGTACTGATCCTATGAGTTAGGTTTTTGGAATTCATTTATCAACAACTTCTTGATATCTACAATCGTTCTGGTTGTTCCTGGTGAACTATTTGCAGTTAAGTTCATGCACCAATCTAGTGTGCGGTCTCTTAGTGTGATAGCTAACTGCGCAAGTTTTGTATCCTCATCTATGATATTCTTTTCTTCCCAGATCTTTTCACAGATGAACAAGTGCTTCTCAAGGTCCTCAGATACCTCTCCCTTGAATTTAGGTAACCTGATGGTGGGATCATGTCCTTCCATCCTAAATGATGAACTACTACCTCCACATGGTATAGATCCTTGACTAATGCTTCCTGAATTGGATCCCCTAGTTGTTTCTCCATGTGTAGATGTACTTCCTGTTGTATTCCTTCCACTGGAATTTGGTTGTCTAAATGGTGGTGTTCTCTCTGGTGTATTGGTCATGCATGGGTTTATGGGTTCCATACTAACACTGATAGGGATAAAATTTATTCCTTTGGTTCTTTCCCTTGGACCTCTTGTCTTCCTTTTATATGTCGCATGTAGGATTTTCTCAATCTACTCCATAATTCTTTCTTCGTGGTAGGTATACACACAATGATGTAATTTTATTAATGATGTGAGTATTTACATATACAAAATTAGGCTCATTGGCCTTAGCATCTAGGCTCTCCAACCTAATAAACACATAAGTCTTCCAGCTTATAACACTTGGCTCACCAACCTATAAACATAATTACAATTCAGCAGGGCTTGGCCTTGGGGTGTTACAATCCCCTCCCCTTATTTTTGTATTGTCCTCAGTGCATTTTATTTACACAACAACAACAAGATTTCCAAAATCTTCAAAAATATGTGGGTACACTGCCCGCATAGCATCTTCATTATCCCATGTTGCGTCCTTGGGTGTACTGGGTCCACTAAGCCTTTACAAAATTTATGACTTGATTCCAAAGTTTCTTGTCCTTCCAGTCTAGTATGCGCACAGGATGCACTTGCAAAGCGCCTTCTTTCTCCACCTGAATCACATTCCAATCAATCACATGATTAGCATCAAGTATATACTTCTTGAGCAATGATACATGAAATACATTATGAATAGTAATGGATGCAGGAAATGAAATCATATAAGCTACTAGTCCAATGCTTTCTAGAATTTCAAACGGTCCACAATATTTAGCTGCCAACTTGGAACAACTTCTCAGCTTCAGGGAACTTATGTTGGCTTTCACCTTTAGGAAAATATATCAACCACTCTTTAAACTCCCTGTGGGTCTGTGGGTTCTGTCTTTATCTGCATATTTTTTCTGCATGTCTTGGGCAACCTTCAAACTCTGTTAAATACTTAGCATTTTCTCTTCCATTTCCTTGAGAAACTTTGGCCCAATCACTACTCTATCAGTTGGGTTGTCCCAAGTTACTGTTAGAAAAATAGGACCGTGGAGCAATAAAATAAAACAAATGCGGAAACAAAACACAGAAGATACACAATACAATAGAGACACAGATTTACATGGTTCACCCAGTGTGAGCTACGTCCACCAGAGAAATTGACAGGTCCTTCCTTTATTATTATCTATCATATGAAGGAATACAACCTAAAGAAAACCCGCTTTAACTTCCTCTTCTTTCTCTCACAGTCTCCTATCTCAGAATACAATATTCACCATCAACCCTAGTCGCAATACATTTCCCTCATAAAAGAGGGTTTCCTTCCAGGGCAAAAAACCCTAACATAATCTCTACTGTTAGATATACGACCTTATAATGAACGGTCTAGATTTACAATGAAATTACAATATACATTTACAAGGCAATTTTTCCTTCGGGGGATTTGCCCTCGAACCCCCGCTGGGGGCCCGCTTGCCCCTATACCCCCCAACCGGGAGGATGACCCCCCTTTGCACTCCCTCGCGTGGAAGAGTGTACATACTTCTGGGGTGTAAATACTTCATGGGGTATAAACATGGATGACAGCAAGGACCTATGAATCAGGAAGATAATTAGGCTCCACAACCAACAGTTACTAGGGTGTTTCACTTTCTTCCATAAAGTTCTTCAAACAATCTCATCTTAACTGATCCTTGATACCCATTGTTGTAGGAAAATTCTACCAAGTGTATATAATCTTCCCATTTAGATGGTTTTTCCATCACATACATCCTTAGCATATCCTCTATCATTTGGCTCACCCCTTTCTGTTTTCCCATCTGACTCAGGATGATAGGTTGTGTTGAAGTCCAGGTTTGTTCTGAACCCCTTGAATAATCCTCTCCAAAAATTTGGGGTGAAATTTAGGTCTCTGTTAGACACAATTGTCTTAGGAAGGCCATGCAAGCGTGCTATTTCCCTCATATAAATATCAACAACATTAGTTGCCTTGTGAGTAGTCTTCAATGGAATAAAATGGGGAGCCTTCGTGAGCTTATGTACCACCACCATGATGGAACCATGTTGCTTGCCTATTCTAGGAAATACTGTGATGAAATCCATTGTCACCACTTCCCACTTCCATTGAGGAATTGGTAATGGCTACAACAACCCAGATGAGTTTCTATGCTCTGCCTTGACCCTTTGACACTCCAAGCATTTGGCTATGTACTTGCAATTTCTTTCTTCATGTCTGTCCAGTACCATTGGCTATTGACTATTGAAACTATCTTCTGATATCCTGGGTGTCCCCTATAAAGTACATTATGCATATCTTTTAAAATCACACTCCTCAATTCTGAATAATTTGGTACATAAACTATGTTCCTGTACAAGAGAAATCCATCAATTCCCAAGTCATAATCTTCAGCTTTCTACTGCGTTTTACCTTGCTGCAATTTAGTTACCAATTCCATGTATTGCAAATCAACTTTTGCAACCTAAAAAATTCCTCCCTCAAGATCCTTCTGATACATGCTAATGGTTGTGGCATGCAGTTTATGCACTCTCCTGCTGAGTGCATCAACCACCCTTTTCTCATTTCCTTTGATGTGCTTGATATCAAAATCATATTCACAAAGGAATTCCAACCATCTACTCTGCCTAGCATTCAAAGTAGGTTGATCAAACAAATACTTCAGACCATTATGGTCCTTCCTCAACTCAAAAATATTTCCCATGAGGTAGTGCCTCCACTTATTCAAAGCATTCACTATGGCTTCCAACTCCAAATCATGAGTGGCATAGAGCCTTTCATGCTCTTTCAATTTTCTAGACTTGAAACATATCACAAATCCTTTCTGACTAAGGACTCCACCCAGTCCTTCTTTGCATGCATCTGTGCAAACTAAAAAATCTTCATTCGGATTTGCAATCTTCAAAATTGGAGCACTGGTTAACAACTACTTCAATTGTTGGAAGCTCTTTTTACATTCTTTTGTCCATTGAAACTTTTTTCCCTTCCTTTGCAAGGAAGTGATGGGGTGAGCTATTCTTGAAAACCCTGCAATGAACCTTCTGTAGTAGCCATCTAGACCCATGAAGGATATGACTTCTGTAACATTATTAGGTGTTTTCCACCCTTTTATGGCCTCAATATTTTCAAGGTCCAATGCCATCCCTTCTTCTATATGATATGCCCCAAATAGTGAATTATGTTTTGATAAAATGAGCACTTGCTCAATTTGGCATACAACTGATTCTCTATTAACACTTGCAACACCATACTCAAATGATGCTCATATTCTTCTTTCGACTTGGAATATACAAGGATGTCTTCCAAAAATACAATGACAAACTTGTCTAAATATTCTCGTAAAACACCATTCATTAAGCTCATAAAAACAATTGGTGCATTTGATAACCCAAATGACACCAGTGTGAACTCATAATGACCATACCTTGTTCTGAAGGTAGTCTTGCTGATGTCTTCCTCTTTAATCCTTACCTGATGGTATTCTGACCTGAGATCTATCTTTGAAAATATTCTAGCATCCTTCAACTGATCGAAGAGATCATCAATCCTTGGTAGAGGATACTTGTTCTTTATAGTCACTTTGTTCAAATGTTTGAAATAGATGCACAATCTCATTGTCCCATCTTTATTTTTCACGAAAAAGACTGGGGAACCCAAAGGTGACACGCTTGGGCATATATACCCCTTCTTCATAAGTTCTTCAAGATGCATTTGTAACTCCTCAGCTCTGGTGTACTCATTCTATAGGGAGTCCTTGGTACTGGAGCTACTCCAAGAATTAAATTTATAGAGAAATCAATATCTCTCTTTGGGGGTAGTCATGGTACCTCCTTGAACACATCTTCAAAATCTTACAGGATTGCATGATCCTCCAGACTTGGCACCTTATCCCTAGATGCTTCCTCCGTATGGGCTGCAAATATTTGACAACCCTTCCTATAACACTTCTTCACCTGCATTGTTGAGATTTCTCTGACAACAATTGCCCTGGGAATTCCTTGGACTTCTCTCTGATTTCCTTCCTCGTCCAAGCAAGTGAATGCCTTGTTATGGTAGTCTAATATGGTATGATGTTGGTCCAACCAATCCATACCAATTAGGCAATCATATGATCCCAAAGACAAGATGTTCAAATCTTCCTTGGTACTCAGTCCATTCATGCCCATTGGACATGATTTAACCAACTCAACAACTTTCCTCTTGGATCATGTAGCTAGTTGTACCAACTAAGATTTCTCATGCTTGCTTCTTGGAAAACATAATATTTCCACAACTTTAGGATATATGTAACGATGAATAGCTCATGAGTCTATTAAAATAGTAAAGGGATGGTTATTGATCATACCGTCAACTTCAATCATGTGTGATTGAAACTTAGCTTGCTTGTTGTCCAGGGCTGCATAGATCCTTGATACTCTTCTGCCCATTTCCTCCATTGTTTCAGCTTGCTAAACATTGTGAACAACTCTCACCTTGTCCTTTCTGTGAGGGAAATATCTATACCTATGATATCCATTACAAACCCAACATTGCATAGGTGTATGTCTTGGCCTTTTCCGACCTACTTCATCCATCATGGGCTCCCTCAAAACAGGCTTTCCTTGAGAATTATTTCTGAAAAATAGTGGCTTGTTTCCCTTCTACCTCTACTCCATATTAAACTTATTATTGTATTCCCAAGATTTTTGGAAAGTAGGCTATCCTTTTTGCTGATCATATAAGCATTTTTCTCTCCTTATAGTTTCTTTCAGAGTCTTGGGATCATCATATTGTATTTTACCACTGATGAAAGATGGCAGCCCACTCAGATACCTTTGAATCTTAATTGTCTCATCTTTGATGAAGGGGACATACTTCAACAACTCCAAGAATCTTATTTCATACTCATCAATAGACATACTTCCCAGCTTGAGCTCAAAGAACTCTTTCATTTTCTTGTCATAATACCTCTTAGTTAAGTACTTCTTTTCAAACTGCCTCTTGAATTACCTCCAAGTAAAATTCTTCTCTCTGACGTGTTTCACTTTCACAAGTTGATCCCACCATATAGATGCCTTTCCTTTAAGTTGGTAGATGGAAATTCTTCCCTTTGCATGAGAATAATAGTTCTTTAATTGGAAATATTTACTCATTCCCAACAGCCATGTCTTGTCATCTCCATCTTTCTTGTGCTCTCCATCAAAAGTAGGAGGTTTGATATTATTCATTTCTCCTTTCAACTCATCCACCCCAGACCTTCTATGTTTTCTGACAAGGGATGGACTTGAGCTACTGTGTACTCTCCTATGGGAATGCTTTTGGGAGTGTTGGTGATGTATGCTACCACTTCTTCCTTTTCTTTCCTCATCAGGGGATCTGTGCTTCTCTGATTTGTTTCAGCCACTCTCCTTATCCAATTTCTTTTCAATTCTTTCTAGGCTTCGCATAAACTTCATATAGAAGTCCCCATGTTTCTCCCTGAATCTCATAAGCCTTTTGTTATTTTCCTAGTTCATTTGGACATCTTTTTGCAAATTCTTAATGATTTTCATCATGCTCACTTCTTTGTATATTTATTCTCCATGCCCATTGGAGTTCGTTCCTTCAATTCCCAAATGGACATCCATTCCTCTAGATTCATTCTCTGAACTGTAAGCATCCTGTGCCTCCTCCATTTCCCTATACTATGCGATAATTCGGTTCGACTCTAACAATTGTTAACTCTGCAAAAATGTGCAGTCAACCAAATTTTTGTTAGGTTATTAGTCTTTAATAATTTTGCAGAGTAACTTAAACAATCTGATTCAACATAAAGAATATCAGACTCCATTTTCGATGGGTCTGTGTCGATCAAGAATCCCCACGATTCTATATCTAAGCCCTGTTTTGTTATGCAACAATTCACCTTCGGCTCTAGCCCCTTTTCTTCATTCCTTAACTCGCATGTGACCACGATTGGGACCAAGTGCTAAACCAAGAGGCTCTTACTCCATGCTTTGGAGTTTCAGACTTCGGGTGTTTCCAAATCCTTCAATTTCACAAACCTCCAGAGTGACAACTCTTTGGAGTTTCATATCTTCTAACACACGTCCATGACAGTCAATGGTCATGATGAACTCCGGTGCTTCAACCTTAGAGATTTTTCAACCCACATGACCCCTCTTTCCTATGAAGTGGCTATCCTCCGAAGTGAAAGATCTGGTGCCACGCGTCCCCTATGACCATCAAAGGCCCCACTAACCATGCTCAAGAAGAGTGCCATGTGGTGGAATACTAGAAGCAGACACGTGGCCCATTATGACATGTGACATGTGTCACGTTCTGACTGGTGTTTCTATCTCCTAGTCTCTTAACTCACTAACACATGGTGCACATCCCATGTTTCCACGTCATCGTTGGTGATGTCATCAGGCCACATCACTTCGGGACTTCGGGTTTCATAGATTTTACACTTGCATTCCTCAAATCTCCCGAACTCCAAACTTCCAAACTACATTATCTTCCCGGGGTCCACTTAGTATGGTGTTCCACATCACCCTAGTTAACATCAATGACCACATAATTCTTGTGCTTCTTGACTTCGAAACTTCGACAGTTTTCACACATTCCTCTAACATTTCCTCCAAACACCGAATTTTTGAATTACTTGACCTTCCAGGATCCACATAGTACATCTGTCATCATATAAGGTGGTGACATGTGGCCCCACGTGTTGGATTTCTTTTGATCCAACATGGTCTTTATAGTTCCATTCTGACTAATATGTGTTAGGACTAAGGAAATACACGTCACCCTGGGTGACATCATCATACCACGTCACTTTGGGACTTCGAGCTTTGGGACTTCAAAAGAATTCACCTTAGCACACCTCGTTTCTCCCGAGAATCAAACTCTCGAACTCCGAATTTCGAACGAACATGAGTTCTATGGTTCATAACCACCCGTGCGCAGATCTAACAGTTGAGGTCTATTTTCATCACCGCTATGCCTTACCACTTGCTCTTGGATTGATCTATGGCTCTGATCTATCTTCGGCCAAAACCAATGGTTAAGCTCTTTTTCCTCGGATCTACAGTGTAGATACACTCTGAGACTTCAGAACTTCGGGCTTCGACCCTTTCTGCTCTATAACACATAAACTTCACTGAAGTCATGAAGTTTGAAGTACTTAGGGTTAAATTTCCTACACCTTTTCTAAATCTGATGACTGTGAAGGGTCTTCCTTCTTCGGAATAGATCATACGGCCCAACACCATGGTTGTTGTGGTTTCTTTCTCTGTTGCCATTCCTTAAACCATTATACCTCCTATGCTTCTAAACACCATCCCAGGTATTCTCTTGGCACCTAGGGATGCTCTGAGGTTCAAATTTTTCCCTCTTGACAACAATTTTCTTTGAGCTTTTAATTCCATAACCACTTATATGGCCTAATTCAGGCTCAATGTCAAAAATTGGGCTCTGAACTTCAATTTTATCCATTTCGACAACAATTCCTTTCCAAAACCTTTTCTTCAACTTCCACTTTCCTGGCCCATCCAGGCTCAATGTAGAAACCATGTCTCTGATACCAATTTGTGATGTCCACAGCCCTCAAAACCTCTGTCGGGAAACACTACCTAAACAATTGTATCCTTAATTTTTCTACTCTGATACCATATATATTTATATACATATCTAATGCAATTTTTAACTAGACATAACATTATGTTCATACATAGATAAATGTGGAAACGACGATAACACATACAAATTAACAGTTGATTTACATTCTTATATCACATAGCATAATGCAGAAATAACAGTAAGCATGCATGCAGTAATCACAAGCAAACACATAAACATAACAACATATATATAAATACAAATCATACAGATAACAGAGAATTGGTTACTTATATTTTAATATATGACCACCAACTGTGTGCAGGCCTTACACGAACCTCCCATCCTTAGACCACATTGTTCATCATGCTCAACAGTGGGTCACCCCCAAGATGGGACTAAACTCCACTGGACAAGGGATTCCTAGGCTTGGCAAGGACAACAGGAAAATCGCATAGATCAACAGGAAGTATTTTCTCCCAGGAGCCACTTATGCCCGCATACCCTCATTCCCCACACGCCTGTCCCACCCCAGGAGTGTACATCTTCACTATCACAATTCCATCAATTGCTACACCTCCCTTTCCTTGGGCTTCAGCAACAGGCTGCACCGGAAGTCTCAGAGTACTGTAGCTGCTACGGGACTCCCCCCAAGAGAATTCACTTCCCCAACAAACTCTCTCACCTAGAGAGAGTTTCCCACAGGTCTGACAACCTGCTTCTTCAATCCAATTCTTATGTCAAATGGACATGGGTGATGTCAACAATAGGATTCGGCTAATGAACAGGTGATGGTAACAACCTATTGACGGGCATAAATGAAACACCGTCAATTGGAAGGTTAGATCCGGACCGGGGTTGTCTAATTAACTCGAGTCGTTTGGTATGATCTGACCC
Organism: Picea mariana; assembly: GCA_032191745.1. Taxonomy (NCBI): domain Eukaryota; kingdom Viridiplantae; phylum Streptophyta; class Pinopsida; order Pinales; family Pinaceae; genus Picea; species Picea mariana. The sequence continues at coordinate 199,086 of JASDQU010585487.1, forward strand.
AACAGGTTTAATGGCTATGTTAGCCAGCTAAATTCCTAAAAATAGTAAAAGAAATAAACTAATATAAATCTATGATTCTAAACAATGATATATTACTTACTAATGTTTATTAAAAATAGACGTGAATATACAAATGATTATAAACAATCTATATACAATTTACAAGGTTTACTTGAAATCTTGCGAAAATGAATGTTCATAATAATGTTTCAAAATAAGATAAAGTAAGAACATGAATCTTTTTGTTGTTTT
>JASDQU010585487.1:209637-221330 GCA_032191745.1 Picea mariana
GCAAGGAGAATAAAAGACATCTTCGAGGCCTATTTTTCCAGATTTTCAATTTTCTGTTTCAGTCCCGATCTTGCAGGAGCTGTTACGGCCAGCTGGGGACGAATTTGGCGAAACCGAAGGCGATTTTTGTCCTTATAAAATTTTGGACCCACCGGGGAATTCTACATTTAACCGGGGGGGGGTCCGGTATACCGCTTACCACGCAAAAAACCACTTTCCTAAAAAATTTTACCATTTTTTCCTGTTTTTCCACATCCTCTTCCAGATCAATTTTTGGACAAACGGAGATGGATTTTGAAAATACGAGAGAGGTTTTTTCTCAAAACGGGCTGAAGAACAAAAACCTCTCTCAGTTTTTTCAGAAGAGTTACTATCAAGGATAATCGAAGACATCTTTGAGGCCTATTTTTCCAGATTTTCAATTTTCCGTTTCAGTCCCGATCTTGCAGGAGCTGTTACGGCCAGATGGGAATGAATTTGTCAAAACCGAAGGAGGTTTTTGTCCAGAACAGGCCCATATACAATAACGTCTTTCATGTTTCTCCCAAGTGTCATCATCAAAGATAAAATCATGGCTGTTCGGACCCCTTTTTCATAGAAAACCGGTCCGTTTTTCATGGCAGAAAGCTCCAAATTTTGTGGGAGTGGGGGCTATTTTTGGCCGAGGAAATTAAACCGACTTCCAAAACTTATTGGGATGATATACCCTATTTATTGAGATGATTTTAATGTAAAAGGGTTCGACCCGTGAGGTTCCTGGACTGGACTGTGGGTTATGTATGACCAGAAGACCTTTTTCTTCTCTGTAATTTTGAGATGATCAATTCAGAAATGAGCATGCTGTTCACATGATTCTTGTGTGGAAATGTTGGTGGTGTTCTTCTTTGTTAATGTATTTCCTATCTTCTTTACAATTTGTTTTCAGTTCTTATTACCATAAGGAAAGTAATAGAGGCAGAATTTATCAGCAGATACTTTGCCTCTCAGCTTGTGGTAATCTTTATGTTTATCTCCTAAAAGCTTAGTTCAGGAATTCTTAGTTGCTCCCGTGCCTGGTTTTTCCTCACCTATTTCTTCCTCTAATCCACGCCATTAAAACTTAAATCAATCCAATGTTTCTGCTACCTTTCCCTATGTAACAGTCTTGTCCAGATCTGAGATTGAATCACCTTGTTTAAGGCACAGACCCCATTTGCCCAATGGCCCTCCTTGCTGTTCCAAAACAATCATTTAAAAACCCCAACCCATGTTCTTCATAACTAGCCTAATACCTCTTCAAACAAAGATATATCAGACAGAGAGATCCCTCTCTGAGTCTTGGAGGGCTAGATCCAAGCCTCGAAGTGGTTCTGATGTTGCCTCTGTGACTGCCTTACAGCCTTGGGCAAATTACAGAGTGCTAACACCTGAGATGAAAGTTCTTTGTATCTCAGTCACATTGTTCTCTATATCCTGCATGTTTTGGAATATATTGCCGAAGGTATTTCTATTCCAGTGCTTTAGCGATTGCTTGAAATTTTTGAGCCTTTGTTGGAATCTGTACATGTTTGTACCATGGTCTATTTCGTCTTGAGCCCACCAAGCTTTTGCAAGCTGTTGGAAATCTGGATGTGTGAGCCAAAATTTCTCAAACCGGAATGGTTTAAATTTAGGTGTTTCCTCTATTGCCAGCTGGAGGGCTATTGGCCAGTGGTCAGATCTAGCTTTGGGGAGAATGAGGCTTTCCATGCGGAGGTATTTTTAAATCAATTCCTCTGCCACAAGAAAGCGATCGAGTCGGCAAGCTACGTGTTGGTTTCTTGACCTGTGGTTGGACCAAGTGAAAGTGCCATTGTTGTTCTCTATATATACTAACTTTAGATGCTCAAGAAGGGTTTTGAACTTACCACTATCTTTTTCGAGTCTTTTTCTCCCCCCTGTTTTCTCCTTCAGTGACATGATCATGTTGAAGTCGCCTCCTATGATCCAGTTAGGTGTGGTTGCCAAAGATTTTATAAGAGCCAGCCGTTCCATAAATTTGATTTTTTCCTGTTTCCCTTGGGGTCCATAGACGTTGGTGATGGTTCCCTTCTGATTCGAGCCTGTGACTTCAAAGTGGGTTGATAAGGTGCCTATTGAGGAAAAGGGTCCACTGAGAGTGGTGTTGCTCAGGTTCCAAAGTATGGCTAGACCCCCTGAGGCTCCCAAGGAGTTTGTTTGGATAGACTCGCAGCCTTTCCATATGCGTTGGAAGATGGTTTCAGCCTCCATCCCCGCACATTTCGTTTCTTGTAACATTAGAATATCTGGGTTTTCAGCTTTGATGTAGTCCCCGAGGATCCTCCGTTTGGATCTGCCATTGAGTCCTTGAATGTTCCAAGTGATGATATTCATCATTATGAGGGTGGGTGTGGGTGGAGGTATCCCTCCGAGATCTTATGTATCTGACCTGAATTGATCATGAGGTTACATGCTTCTTTGATTAGTTGATGTACTGGTTTTTGTTCCCTTCTTTTGTTCTCGCGCAGTATTTTTTTTGAGCCTGAGCCTGATTCTGTGGCTATGCCTAAGCATGCGTGGAAACTGCTGTTGAATCTAGAAAGACCTTGTGTACCTTTCAGAGTTGCTCTTCAGGGAGGGCCTGCAAATCCTTCTGATTGAGAGCTTCCTCAAGTTTTTCAAGGTCAATACCTACTAAATCTTGGGCGTCCATCTAAATTAGGGTGTCTCCGTCTCTATCTCCTTTCTCATATGGGTGGATTTCTTTATTTGGGCCAGAGGAGGAATGTGTTTGGTTCTATTCTTTACCCTTTTGCAACCCTTCATGTGGATCTTGGATTTCCACATCCTCTGGTAGCTGGCTCAGTATCTCGTAGGCATTCTTGGTCAAGATATTGGCCTTGGGGTCAGGTATTTTCCTTCTAGGAGGATTTTTCTTCCTGGTCTGGACCGTGGTGAAACCATCTTTTTGTAGGTTGTCACTGGCTTTGGAAGCTTTCTTATTTAGTGGGCATTCCTTGAACATGTGGCCATGTTCATGACATTTTCTACACCGGAAAGGGATGTGTTCGTAGTCGAGGGTTTGTATCCAGTCTTCATCCTAATACTCCATCATTACTGCCCTTGGTAAAGCCTTAGATAGGTTCATATAAACACATATTTGGGCATATGAGGTGTATTTCCTCTGCTTTGTGGCTTCTGAGGCTTTGACATATTGATTGATTGTATTACCTATTCCCATGAGAATCTCCTCCAGCCAGAACTCCTGTAGTAGGGAGTAGAGGCGGATCCAGACAGGTGCCATTGTGAAGTCCTTCTTATCCGAGCTGAAGCGTTCTGTCCAGAATCTTAGGAATAGCCCTGCCGAGTTGTAGAAATATGGGTTGTTCTCAAAGATTTGATCTCTTTCTTCTAGGTTATATAATATGATTATGAAGAAGCCTTTGGAGCTGAGATGAACTTCATAGTCACTCTTAGGGTTCCACTAGTGTTTGATCCATTTGTTCAGGTCCCTTTCGGATGGCCAAAGTCCCGGAAATTTGCCAATGAGGGCATGTTCTTGCATAAACTGGGTATGTTCCCCCACTCTTGTTGAGCTTATAATGTATCTTGGGGGTTTTTCCATTTGTGGGATGCATTTTCCAGGCTCCCAGCCACGAGGTTCTTTTGGATGGGATGTGCTGGCCTCTGTCTCCATTTCCTTACTGAATCCTTGTTCCCTGGCGAGGAGTTGTTCGCGTATCTGTTGTGGCGGCTCAAACGACGGTCATTTTTCCCTTGTTCCTGATCTATCATTGGCCGTGATGTTGTTGTACGAGGGGGGTTTCCCCCCCTCTTCGACGTTTATACTGACGGGTCAGAGCTAGTATCTAACTGTGTTGGATCTTTGCTGGTGGTTTGCTGTGGCATATTCTGGTTCAGTCATGCAGCGGCTTGCATAGGCATAGAGCTAGGGTTTTTCTCTCTGTGTCCTTGTACTGTGTATTATTACTAGTTTGAAAGTAAAGGATCACTCTTAACCTGTGTGTTGAAACGTATTTTAAATTTTTTAATCCGAAGACTAAAGCCTTCCTTTTTCGGGTTTCGGATTTTCAAGAAGCATGACCCTCAAACTTTCATTTCCAAAGGGTTGGTACCAAAACCCCGACAGATTTAAATTATAAGAATAATAAAAAGCCAAAAATTCAGAATAATAAAAAAGGGGTTTTTGGGACTCGGGGTTTATTAAGAACATAGGTTTTAATACATATCGAATCATGAAATATCGATCCCCAATTTCTCGAAAAGTTGAAGTAAATAATTATTAAAAGTAAATTAGTCACATCGCTATTTTCGAAATCGGGATGCAGCAATAACATACCTCTTGTCAACTCGATCCCCGAAATCCCGAAATGCGAAATTCCGACTCAAAATCTATGATAATCTAAATTAATTATGTTTGGAGGTTAGTCCTTAATCCTGATTAATTAATTCGCTAATATCAAAATTTAAGGCTTAAGTTAATCAATTCGCAATTTCAGAAATCGGGATACATCGATGACATACTTCACGTCAACACAATCCCCAAAATCCTGAAATGATTAATACCGATCAATTATTTCGCTAAAATGAATTTAAATCCTAATTTAATCTTGTCATAATTTTGCGATTTCAGAAATCGAGATTTAGTGATAACATATCTCTTGTCAACACGATCCCTGAAATCCTGAAACGCAAAATCTTCACTCTTAATCTGTGATTAGTCTAAATTAACTCTATTTTAAAAGCATGATTAATGACAATCAATCTTTTTAGGTTTTGTTCATGTTTCGGTTTCCGATTGAATGAAATGTTCCGATTTTTGAATTCAAAAGCACCAAAATGTGGCCAGTTAAATAAAAAATAATTGGTGATATGTGACACTAATGCGTATCTTAGTAAATATCTATTGCATTAAATGTCTTGAATTCTTGTCAGCTGCGTCAATCCCTTCATCGTTAAATGAATTAAAAGAGAGTTTGAAGGTCTGTGTTTTGAAACATTTTCTGTTTCATACTATCAAGCGCAATATGCATTCAGCCGAGCTCATACACTCCTTTTTTGTGATAGGTTTTCCATCTAACTTAAAGCCGTGGCACCGAAAAAAACATCGAAGAAGAGTGAAGATACACAGGAACTAGATATCATATCCGACACTACGCCACACACTATCGACTCAATTAAATCTTGGACACAAATCTCTGAATTCCTGGAATACGAATTAAAGAATTCTCAAACTGATTCCGAGAATCACTTTCAAGACAGCATAATCAGAGCTTCATAAGATCACATCGTGCCCTCGGCTTATGGTGTACAACGACATGATCAATTGGGCCCTGGAAAAGTTTGATATTCCGATGAGGAGCATCTTAAATGATCAAGGGGTCATTGTCGACTCATTTAGGCTAGAATATATACAAGTAATGTATAAGCTCTCACCAAATCCTAAGTACACTTTTAATGCTGAGTTTTTAGCTGAATTTCAAAGGAAAGAGTGTACTAAGGCAGACCGAACTTACCCCGATTTAATTAGAGAATGGTGGAGATGTCCATCAAAGCTTAGGGTCAATACACATGGGGTTTATGCCACGACATCTTTGAACGAATACATGGTCTATGTAGCCATTATGCTATGTAGACTTTTCGGGAAAAAGGATCCCTGCCATTTTCCTGCAGAATGGGTACCCTTTTTAGAAGAAGCTTCAGAAGGATACGCTTTCAATTGGGATAAGATTCTGTCTGATAACTTAGCACAAGAAGTTTCAAATTACAGAGTGGCAAAATCTAAAGGTCAACTAGTGGCCTTTTATATGTCAGCGTACATTATGGATGTGATTTGCTTTGTGACTCCATTTCCCCTGATGAATTGGAGTTGGAACATAACTTGCCTCGAGCCCATTCATGAATATCATTTAACACTTTGGGAAGAAAAGGCTAAGGATGCATTTTACGAAATTTGTCATTTCATAATAATTCCAATGCATAAAATGTTTTATGGTTGTGAACCCCCTTGCATTTCTGAGTCAATCTCAGGAAATATCAAAGCTATAGCCGAATGGTTTGTTGATGAAAACTTCTCTTATGTTAGGGTTTATGGATGCTCAATCCCCCCTCACGCACTTCCGAAATTCCTCCCCGATAGATTGGTATTGAGGGAGGTAGCACATCAAATAGTGAACGGTGCTATTGGAATAGAGCTAAAAGCAGCTCAAAAGAAATCCTGGCCAATCTTCCCTGTGTATGTCGGGAAATTTTCATTACTAAACCTCGGCCATTCTAAAGTAGAAGATGAAACATTAGAAGAAATAAAACTGGTAGATATTGAGCACAAAAAACATGACCCTTATCAATTAGTAAGAAGACATTTGATGCACTGTAATTTGAAAGCTTATGAGCACGAAACATCTGTTTATGATGATATATTCAAGGTTAAAACCTATGAAGAAGTATTGAACAGGGTAAGGGCCATGTCACCTGACTCACAGGTTGGTTTCATGTCATTCGAAAGTCATAGGCGAAATTGTTTACCAAAGAGTTTGCAGGGTGAACCCACGACCCCACCTCCAGAGTAGGAAGGGCCTCCCCCAGGCTTTGAAACAAATGTACAGGATAAAGAAAATACAAAAGGAAAAATGAAGGAGGGTGAAATGCCTTTGCAAGAAACAGAAGTCCCCCAGACAGAAAAATCAGAGGCAGGGAAAAGAAAGGAGTTGGAAACACCTTCAAAAATCCCTGAGAGTTTTCTGAAAAAGGTAGGAGGAACAACATCGACAGAAATTTGAAGTCCCATTACTTCCTTGACTCCATTGCAGTCTACTTATGGATACCCCCACGAGGGAGCTCTATACGTAAGTGATCTTGAGCCTATTTCTAGAGATGAGATTCCTCCTTCCAATTATTTTTTCAGTAAGAAGAGAAAGTCTATCCTAAAATAGGAAATGCATCCTAGAAGAGATATGATGATTAAAAAGAACAAAATCATTATAGATGGACAAAAACTTAAAGAAGGAGAATTCACTACAGAGATATCAGGCACAATGGGAGCCTTAGCATCGACGAATTTATACTCTGTGGGTAGTTTGACAACTATGTTGGAATAGAAAGACCAAATGATAGCTCAGCTACAGGGTCAATTGAAAGATACCAAAAGAAATATCAGTTGGGGAATAAAAAAGGGTCTATAACAAGCTAGATTAAATGATATTCAAGAAATTCAGACACTAAAAGCAAGCTTACAGGAAGCAAATCATAAAATACAGGTAACCCATGCACAAGTACTAAAGCAAGAAGAAACAAATAAACAATTACAAGATATGATTAGTTCCATTTCAAATCAAGTGGTAGATCTTGAAATTTTCCAAGCCCAAGTATTGGGAATACATTTGAAGATAGAAGAGGAACAACAGGGAGTGTTTTTAAATCTAGAATTTATTCAAAATTTCTTTCAGGAAACAAGTAAATCTTTGGAGAACATTCTCTTGAAAGAAAGATAAGTGAAAATAACCAGGACGACTTTCCAAAAAGCAGTGGCCCTTTCAACAAAAGAGGAGGTCGAAAAGATTAAAAAACTATCCGTTTCAGAGCAGGTTAAAGGAGATGTAATACTCAAGGTGTGGGAGGCAAACCTGGCAGAAAACAAAAGAATAACCAGAGAGGTCAATGATGATTGTCAAGGAATTTTTGATTTTTTATAAAAAGCTTATTTGAACTTTGGAAAAAACAACTGTTCGGGGTTATTAGGAGAAATTAACATTGTTAAGCACCAACTAAGGTTCAAGGAAGATCTGAAAGAAATGCAGGTGGAGATTCCAAAAATAAAGGTAATCAATGTCAGTGAAATTGACAAATGGATGGTGATGCCGAACTTAAAGTTGAAAACTATTAAGTTCACAAGGAAGATAATTGAAGATCGTCTGCCTGAATTACAGAAAAAGTTCTTCATATTTGAAGCAAAAGATATACCAGAAGCTCCTGGAGTTTTGGTGAAGTTTTTGGGAAAATGTATTCGCTGTCTTAAGACGAAAGAAGGAAGTTCGTCAACGCAGACATGAAATACTGTTATGTATATTTTCATTATTGAAATAACAAAATAGTTAAAATAGAAATGTAAACGGTTTGAGATTGTTCATTCATGTAACTGTTAGTCTTAGGAAGTTAGTTAATCACCAACGGGAAAAATGTTTGGTGATCATGTATAAATATATTTTCAAAAGACTGAGAAAAGGATTTTGGGTTTTTGAGGAGAGCCGATTGTATTAAAAAGTTTTCCAATCCACTGTGATATAAATAATGCAGACGAGATTCTAAATTCTGCCAACTTGAAGCTATGTGTTCTTTAACCCTGTTTACAATATATTTCTGTGCTTCTCTTTCTATGTCTTTCTAATGGATGATCAACTATAAATTTATTTCATATATCTTTGTAGTTTGAATTGATTTGGTTATCAAATTATTTACATCTTTTCCTCTGAAATTGCTATCAGTAATTTTAAGACCTGTAAATCATTTGAATGATATTATTTAAGACTTCATTAGAAATCTCATTTTCCTCTTTACTTCCTGTTACAATATGAGATTCTTTCGTGATTAAAGCCTGATATTTTTCAGCAGTATTTCTTTGTTATTTTATTATTCTCAAAATTGTTTCAAGTCCAGGAAACGACCTCACATGTTATTAGGTTATTATTTTGAATTTCAAAACTATTTTTCCTAGTTTCATCCCTTAAAAACTGAAGCAACAATTTATCATTTTCTTTCAAAATTAAATAAAATTTTACTCTCCATGACTGTCCCAAATAATAGACAGCCCAATATAGAACCTGGCCTCTAAGATCAAACTAGTATTTCTTTAAACCTTTTTAATACTATTCTTCAAACAACAACTAACCGGGTTGAATTAGAACGTTCATGGGCTGCTATTGAGAGAGATATCAACATCCAAGAACAATGAGAAGCTAGACAGAGGCAATTAAGAAACTGACATTGATTTACCCTTCTTTTTTATTCTAACCCTTTCATTACCTTTACCTTTACGGATGCCTTGACGGTATACTTTACAACCTTAAAGTATAAACTCAGGAACAACATCTTTTTGGCACTGTTGTTGGGGAATGAAGAAACAAAACTTTTCCCTAGGAAGAATGACATTGACTCTTTCTTTCTTTGATAGTGAACAAAGATAGAAAACTTGCTAAGGCTACCTTATATTTTTCACTTGGCAACTCCACGATAAGTAAACTGGCTACTAGCCAGAAGAACACCAGAAAAAATACGGATGATAAACAGACCTTGCCAGTCTCTGATCTGGAAAAGATTTTAAAATCATGAATATCCCTTAGACAAATAATCTCACCTATACATACTATTTGTCAACTTGATTTTATGCATTTGAACGATCAGGAAACCCTTGAGAGATCTGTCTCTCTTCCCCTATCATACGATACATTCTCTTTTCCCAAGGTATTTTCCCCAGATTTTCGTGAACCTTCTCCTCACACATTCCGAGCTTCAGCCTCAAATCTATCAATGGCTGCACATGGAGGTGCTGGAGCTGGAGGTGGTGCACTAGGAGGACCAATAGGTGGCCAAGCACCGCTTCCTGGAATATTTGCTAAAGTAGCTGCTAGATATTCCCCCCTTGTCCTCCTAGTTCCCCTACACGATCTTCCCGAAAATTATATGAAAATCCTTCCCAATTTTATAGGGGAAGGGGATTTGACCGCTCAAGAACATATAAACTTCTTTGACCAATTTGCCGACATCCTTGGAATTGAACACGAAGATGTCTAGTCCAGACTCCTTGTTCAGACTTTCGAGGGACAGGTGAGGACCTGGTTCCAAGCCTTAGTAGCCGGATCTCTAAGATCTTATGAAGAACTTGAAAATTCTTTTATTAGACAATGGGGGGAGAGGAGGGACCACCTCTATTACCTAACTGAATTTGGAGCCCTTAGAAAGAAAAATTCAGAATCAGTTCTAGAATTCATGCAAAGGTTTAACAAGTTATATAATAAAATCCCAGTTGAAGTCAAACCTTCTCAACCCGCAACAAAGGTGACTTTTGTTGGTGCCTTTGATCCCGATTTTTCCCTATTATTAAGAGAAAGGAGGTCAATAGATCTCACGAAAATGTAAGATGATGCTCTTGAGATTGAATCGAACATGATGGCATCAGGGAAATTAAAAGCTAAAATAGAAATTGGGAATAAAGAAAATAGGAAATTCAAAGAACAAGGTGGATCCTCAAGATTGGGTAAATCCTTAGGAGATAAAATAGACGAGATGGCTAGGGTAATTAGAGAACTTTCACATAATATCTAAAAAATGTAACTAGATAAATCAAAAAGGGATAATTTTCCTAGGAAGGATTTTAGAAGGAATCCTGATCCTCAGGCCCCACAGAAAATAATAAAAAATGAAGATAAAAAAATTCCAACCCCGTTCAAAGGTGAAAACTTCATTGGAGAAGAAGACCTAGAAGATTTTGAAGAGTTTGATGAGGATATTAATAATCTTGGTGACGATAATAAATCACCTTGTTTATCGAGACAAGATTACGAAAAATCCTTAAATAAGGAAATTAGATCGGAAGACCATGTTAGCAACGATACGTCTGAAGATTTGGTCTATCAGGGTATCGCAGATGATATTATTGCCGAACTTCATGAGAAATATAATTTGATACCTAGGAACAAGAGTCTTCCAACTGCTCAAACAAAAAAGATTTTGCCTAGAGGAAAAACTGATGAAGCAGCTCCAAAGGTTACTGAGAAAAAAACTACAAAAATCCAAACCGTTGAAACATAGCCTATCAAGTCAAAGTCAGTAGGAACACCCGCTAAGAAAACACAGGATCCTGTGACTGAAACCAAGTCCTCACCACAAAGAAAAGCTGAAAAGAAAGGAATGGAGGCCCCAAACATAGAAAGCAACAAGGCCCTGGGAAATTTTAATCTGGAAAACAAAATAAATAAAATCAAAATCCCTATCCCACTTTTTGAACTGGTTAAAAATCCCATATACATAAAACAAATTGCCAAAATGATTAGCTTTTCATAAGACGAAAGCCAGGCCGATGTCATCAACTTAGAAGATGACAAGCCGAACATAGTTTTTGGTCCGCATTTCGAAGGTGCGAGAGACACTGTTGCCCCCTTCTATATCACATTGACCTTGTTCGACCACCTACTTCATAATTGCATGCTAGATTCTAGAGCATCTCACAATGTGATGCCAAAAGCCATTATGGAGAAACTAGGTCTCGAAATCACCAGGCCATATGGAGACTTATATTCATTTGATTCAAGAAAGGTCAAATGCATAGGCATGATTAAATACCTGGTGGTAGGTCTGGCACAAATACCCACAAAAAGAATTCTTATGGACGTAGTGGTCGCCGACATCCCTATGAAGTATGGTATGTTGTTATCTAGATCATGGGGTGCCAAGCTTGGAGGATCTCTCCAGCTTGACATGACATACGCTACGATTCCATTTTTTGGAGGACAATACACGCGTCTTTACAGAGAGACTAGGTTGGCATTCATGATATGTGATCCACATAACCCAAATAACCATCCTGTATATATTGTCGACCAAGATTTAAGAAATTGTATATTATCTATTGGCGATGATTTTGAAGTAGATATAGATGAAATTTGTACAGAAGAAAACTTAGAAAAAAGAAAAAAATAAAA
>JASDQU010585487.1:225665-237709 GCA_032191745.1 Picea mariana
GCTTGCTCGAAGGAAGACCCCTGAAATTAATCTTCCCCTTTTTTCCTTGTGGACTAAGATGCTTTAAAAGTTAAAAAAGGGTTGGTCCAGGGTAATCAAAGCAAGTTGACAGACCTACATTGCAAATTTTACACAGATACCATCCTTGGTATACTTACTACCACTAATTGCCCCCACTTCATATTAAAAAAGTAAAATATAATAAAGATAACTTCACTGGGGTACTAAACAGGCTCGCTGGCAGTGAAGCAATATCTGAGGTTAAATGCATAATTATGATTCGAAATGGTGAAAGGAAATAATGTAAAATATAAGACAGATAACTTCACCGGGGTACTGAACAGGCTCACTGGCAGTGAAGCAATATCTGAGGTTAAATGCATAATTATGATTCGAAGTGGTGAAAGGAAATTCAGTAAAAAGGGACAGATAACTTCACCGAGGTACTAAACAGGCTCGCTGGCAATGAAGCAATATCTGAGGTATCTGTAAAGGCTGTCATACATAATTTTCACTCTACCCTAGTCACCAGCCTTTTCAAAACCGGATCTGCATCCCAAGTCCAGACAGGGCTCCCCAATTAAAAACATGAAATTTACTTTGTTTTATGAAAGCCAAAAGCCACAGGATCTGTTGGATTCCCTAGGATTGTTTTGACCATCTTAAAGAAAACTCAAATTTAGTAGTGAGAAGGAGAAGATCAAGAATGGGGTTGCAGCTGAGTTTACAACGTTGAGAGTGTTGAAAAGCTTTTCAAAAGTAAACACGAAATCTCTTTTTCCCTCTGTATCCCCTTCCTAAACAAGTTCTATAGAAAGAAGCCCTTGACTCCATTAACCCAATAAAGGCACTAAGTCTACACATTCTCCTTGTCCCACAGGGAGACGAGGTCCCCAATTGGAGCCTATTTTGAAACATATTTAAAAATTTTTAATCTTAAGACTAAAGCCTTCCTTTTTTGGGTTTTGGATTTTCAAGAAGCATGACCCTCAAACTTTCATTTCCAAAGGGCTGGTACCGAAACCCCGACAGATTTAAATTCTAATAATAATAAAAAGCCAAAAATCTAGACTAATAAAAAAGGGGTTTTCGAGACTCAGGGTTTATTACGAACGTAGGTTTTAACACATATCGAATCGCGAAATCTTGATTCCCGATTTCCCGAAAAGTTGAAGTAAATAATTATTAAAAGTAAATTAGCCACATCGCTATTTTAGAAATCAGGATGCAGCGATAACATACCTCTTGTCAACTCGATCCCCGAAATCCCGAAATGCGAAATTTCGACTCAAAATCTATGATAATCTAAATTAATTATGTTTGGAGGTTAGTCCTTAATCTTGATTAATTAATTCGCTAATATCGAAATTTAAGGCTTAAGTTAATCATTTCGCAATTTCGGAAATCGGGATACATCGATGACATACTTCATGTCAACACGATCCCCGAAATCCTGAAACGCTTAATACCGATCAATTATTTTGCTAAAACGAATTTAAATCCTAATTTAATCTTGTCGTAATTTCACAATTTCGGAAATTGGGATTCAGTGATAACATATCTCTTGTCAACATGATCCCCGAAATCCTGAAACGCAAAATCTTGACTCTTAATCTGTGATTAGTCTAAATTAACTCTGTTTTAAAAGCATGATTAATGACAATCAATCTTTTTAGGTTTTGTTCACGTTTCGGTTTTTGATTGAATGAAATGTTCCGATTTTTGAATTCAAAAGCGCCAAAATGTGGCCACTTAAATAAAAAATAATTGGTGATATGTGACACTAATGCGTATCTTAGTAAATATCTACTACATTAAATGTCTTGAATTCTTGTCAGTTGCGTCAGTCCCTTCATCGTTAAATGAATTAAAATAGAGTTTGAAGGTCTGTGTTTCGCAACATTTTTTGTTTCATACTATCAAGTGCAATACGCATTCAACGGAGCTCATACACTCCTTTTTTGTGACAGTTTTTCCATCTAACTTAAATTCATGGCACTGAAAAAAGCATCGAAGAAGAGTGAAGATACACAGGAAGGAGATATCATATCTGACACTACGCCACACGCTATCGACTCAATTAAATATTGGACATAAATCTCTAAATTTCTGGAATACGAATTCAAGAATTCTCATACTGATTCCGAGAATCACTTTCGAGACATAGCATAATCAGAGCTTCATAAGATCACAGTGCACCCTCGGCTTATGGCGTACAATGACATGATCAATTGGGCCCTGGAAAAGGTTGATATTCTGATAAGGAGCATATTAAATGATCAAGGGGTCGTTGTCGGCTCATTCAAGCCAGAACATATACAAGTAATGTATAATCTCTCACCAAATCCTAAGTACACTTTTAATGCTGAGTTTTTAGCTGAATTTCAAAGGAAAGAATGTACTGAGGCAGACCGAACTTACCCCAATTTAATTAGAGAATGGTGGAGATGTCCATCAAAGTTTAGGGTCGATACACATGGGGTTTATTCCATGACATCTTTGAACGAATACATGGTCTATGTAGCCATTATGCTATGTAGACTTTTCAGGAAAAAGGATCCCTGCCATTTTCCTGTAGAATGGGTACCCTTTTTAGAAGAAGCTTCAGAAGAATACACTTTCAATTGGAATAAGATTCTGTCTAATAACTTAGCATAAGAAGTTTCAAATTACAGAGTGGCAAAATCTAAAGGTCAACCAATGGCCTTTTATATGTCAGCGCACATTATGGATGCGATTTTCTTTGTGACTCCATTTCCCCTGATGAATTGGAGTTAGAACATAACTTGCCCCGAGCCCATTCATGAATATCATTCTACACTTTGGGAAGAAAATGCTAAGGATGCATTTTATGAAATTTGTCATTTTGTAATAATTCCAATGCATAAAATGTTTTATGGCTGTGAACCCCCTCACATTTCTGAGTCAGTCTCAGGAAATCTCAAAGTGATAGCTGACTGGTTTGTTGATGAAAAATTCTCTTATGTTAGGGTTTATGGATGCTCAATCCCCCCTCACGCACTTCCGAAATTCCTATCGGATAGACTCGTATTGAGGGAGGTAGCACATCAAATAGTGAACGGTGGTATTGGAATAGAGCTGAAAGCAGCTCAAAAGAAATCCTGGCCAATCTTCCCTATGTATGTCGAGAAATTTTCATTACTAAACCTCAGTCATTCTAAAGTAGAAGTTGAAGCATTAGAAGAAATAAAACTGGTAGATATTGAGCACAGAAAAAATGACCCTTATCAATTAGTAAGCAGACATTTGATGCACTTTACTTTGAAAGCTTATGAGCACGAAACATCTATTTATGATGATATATTCAAGGAGGTTAAAACCTATGAATAAGTATTGAACAGGGTACAGGCCATGTCACCTGACTCACAGGTTGGTTTCATTTCATTCCAAAGTCATAGGCGAAATTGTTTACCAAAGAGTTTGTAGGGTGAACCCACGACCCCACCTCCAGAGTAGGAAGGGCCTCCCTCAGGCTTTGAAACAAATGTACAGGACAAAGAAAATACAAAAGGAAAAATGAAGAAGGGTGAAATGCCTTTACAAGAAACAGAAGTCCCCCAGACAGAAAAATCAGAGGCAGGGAAAGGAAAGGAGTTGGAAACACCTTCAAAAATCCCTGAGAGTTTTCCAAAAAAGGTAGGAGGAACAACATCCACAGAACTTGGAAGTCCCATTACTTCCTTGACTCCATTGCAGTCTACTTATGGAAACCCCCACGAGGGAGCTCTATACATAAATGATCTTGAGCCTATTTCTAGAGATGAGATTCCTCCTTCCAATTATTTTTTCAGTAAGAAGAGAAAGGCTATCCTAAAATAGGAAATGCATCTTAAAGGAGATATGATGATTAAAAAGCACAAAATCATTATAGATGGACAAAAACTTAAAGAAGGAGAATTCGCTACAGAGATAGCAGGCACAATGGGAGCCTTAGCATCGACGAATTTATACTCTGTGGGTAGTTTGACAACTATGTTGGAACAAAAATACCAAATGATAGCTCGGCTACAGGGTCAATTGAAAGAGACCGAAAGAAATATCAGTTGGGGAATAAAAAAGGGTCTAGAAAAAACTAGATTAAATGATATTCAAGAAATTCAGACACTAAAAGCAAGCTTACAGGAAGTAAATCAGAAAATACAGGTAACACGGGCACAGGTCCTAAAGAAAGAAGAAACAAATAAACAATTACAAGATATGATTAGTTCCATTTCAAATCAAGTAGTAGAGCTTGAAATTTTCCAGGCCCAGGTATTGGGAATACATTTGAAGATAGAAGAGGAACAACATGGAGTGTTTTTAAATCTAGAATTTATTCAGAATTTTTTTTAGGAAACAAGTAAATCTTTGGAGAACATTCTCCTGAAAGAAAGAGAAGTGAAAATAGCCAGGACGACTTTCCAAAAAGTAGTGGCCCTTTCAACAAAGGAGGAGGTCGAAAAGATTCAAAAACTATTTGTTTCAGAGCAGGTTAAAGGAGATGTAATACTCAAGGTGTGGGAGGCAGACTTGGCAGAAAACAAAAGAATAACCAGAGAGGTCAATGATGATTGTCAAGGAATTTTTGATCTTTTAGAAAAAGCTTCTTTGAACATTGGAAAAAACAACTGTTTGGGGTTATTAGGAGAAATTAACATTGTTAAGCACCAGCTAAGGTTCAAGGAAGATCTGGAGGAAATGCAGGTGGATATCCCAAAAATAAAGGTAATCAATGTCATCGAAATCGACAAATGGATGGTGATGTCGAAATTAAAGTTTCAAACTATTAAGTTCAAAAGGAAGATAATTGAAGATCATCTGCTCGAATTACAGAAAAAGTTCTTCATATTTGAAGCAAAAGATATACCAGAAGCTTCCAGTGTTTTGGTAAAGTTTTTGGGAAAATGTATTCACTGTCTTAAGACAGAAAAAGGAAGTTTGTCAATGCAGACATGAAATACTATTTTGTATATTTTCATTATTGAAATCACAAAATAGTTAAAATAGAAATGTAAATGGTTTGACATTGTTCATTCATGTAACCGTTAGTCTTAGGAAGTTATTTAATCACCAATGGGAAAAATGTTTGGTGATCATGTATAAATATATTTTCAAAAGACTGAGAAAAGGCTTTTGGGTTTTTGAGGAGAGATGATTGTATTAAAAAGTTTTCCAATCCATTGTGAGAGAAATAATGCAGACGAGATTCTGAATTCTGCCAACATGAAGCTATGTGTTCTTTAACCCTGTTTACAATATATTTTTGTGTTTCTCTTTCTATGTCTTTCTAATGGATGATCAACTATAAATTTATTTCATATATCTTTGTAGTTTGAATTGATTTGGTTATCAAATTATTTATAGCTTTTCCCCTGAAATTGCTATCAGTAATTTTAAGACCTGTAAATCATTTGAATGATATTACTTACGAATTCATTAGAAATATCGTTTTCCTCTTTACTTCCTGTTACAATATGAGATTCTTTCATCATTAAAGCCTGATATTTTTCAGCAGTATTTCTTTGTTATTTTATTATTCTCAAAATTGTTTCAAGTCCGGGAAACGGCCTCACCTGTTATTAGGTTATTATTTTGAATTTCAAAACTATTTTTCCTAGTTTCATTCCTTAAAAGCTGAAGCAACAATTTATCATTTTCTTTCAAAATTAAATAAAATTTTACTCTCCATGACTGTCCCAAATAATAGATATCCCAATATAGAACCTGGCCTCCAAGATCAAACTAGCATTGCTTTAAACCTTTTTATTACTATTCTTCAAACAACAACTAACCGGTCTGAATTAGAATGTTCATGGGCTGCTATTGAGAGAGATATCAACATCCAAGAACAATGAGAAGCTAGACAGAGGCAGTTGAGAAACTGACTCTGATTTACCCTTCTTTTTTATTTTGACCCTTTAATTACCTTTACCTTTACGGATGCCTTGATGGTATACTTTACAACCTTAAAGTATAAACTCAGGAACAACACTGTGTAAAGTGTAAACCTATGAAAAAAGAAAGCATAATACTTCCTAAAGAAATTCAAGGAATTATTTCATATTCTAGAGCGAGTTTATAACGATAGCAAGACAAATAATTATATATCTTGTGACCTTGAAATGTCCGATAACTGAAAATGAAAGAATTTCAATTCTCAGGAATGGTGTCACCAACTATCTAGCATCATATGTAAACTCAAAATACTTGAATATATGATTAGTCACAAATATAAACTAAACCAAAAGATAATGAGCCATATAAATGAAAACATAACATGAAAAATTATATGCAGAACAGTCTAAAGCTAGTTCAATACAAATAAAGTTCCATATTCAGAAATTATATGAGAAACAATATTAACATTGCACAATCTACAAAAGGACAAAATCCAAAGAGTAAACTGTTTTCTCATATAGTTTCAACATAATATGTTCATCATATGGTCCAGGAAGAACTTTTGGGATAATAGACTCTTAAAGGTTAAAAAAATTAATATATAAATGGTAGTAATTAACCATGTATTAATAAAATAGACTAAAGCTAATTTAAATCAATGCAACATCAATTATTCAAAGAATATGGAGATATTATAATGAAAATAAAACCATTTTACTCACAGGACAAAAGCCATTAAGAAACTTGGAATTCCATATTCTTCTTTGAAAATACTTGTCCATTCTCCCAAAGATTCCAACCATCTGTTACTCCATTTGAAAAGAAAAAAAGTTTACAAAAGAAATACTATACAAAAGAGAAAGGATAAAAATCCTCCTCTCAATTTCTTGGATCGCTTGGCTCTGAACTTTCTCATATATTTATACAATGAATGAATAGTCTAGGCGTCACTAATAATTTCTTCCACCTGAAATTTTCCTCCTAAAGAGACACAAATATCTCTCAAATCCTACATTTGTTTCAGAAAATTCTCATAAGTACGATAAATGGGTCCATTTTGGAGATGGGTTTTCAACCATTTCTTCATATTCCTCATGGTTTGACTACAATCAATCCCGAAAAATCATCTGTCTGTTCTTAACGCATTTCCAAATTTTATCTGTTGTTGCTCATAAATATATTTGCAGCAATCCAATATTATTTTTGGATCAAACATCTTGAACGTATTTAGATAATAAAATTAAGCCATGATCATATCCATACCAAATAACTGATAATAGAAACCTGTGAAACAAAAAGAAACCTAAATTAATAACCTAAAAATTGTGAATAAAACAAAATCTAGAACAATAAAATTAAAATGAATTTAAAATAACTATAAGTTCTAAACAAACATTGTTTATATTTTGCTTTCAAATATGATCTGAAAATTCTATAAGCTTCAAGTTGATGGAGAGGAGAAAAATATTAATTTTATGTTTTCACAAAATCAAACAAATGATAGATAATTCTTTTTTTATTATTTTATTTTTATTTTGAAATGAGATGAAAAATGAAAAAAAATAAAATTAATTAATTAATCCCACCAAATGATTTTGTGAAAATGAGAAACCAACAAGGATATTATTTGATGAAGTATTGAACCCATTATTCAAAATAGTCAAACTTGCTAATGACCAAACAAATGAACACGTAATCATAAATAAAAGTTAACTTTTTTGTTTAAATTGAGATTTCTATGCTCGTTTCTAAATTTTGACATATACTCTTGTAATGAATGTCTCATACTATAGTGAATGTCTTAATTTTGTCTCAAAGCAAACCAAGGTATGGAACTATTTGAAAAACAATTATTTCTTATTTGGTAAGATTTCATCTCAGGAAGAAAAGAATAAGACTTGAAAAAGGATTTAAGCTCCCTGAAATAAATTCACTTTGAGACCATATAGTATTAGGATAAGCTCAATGTTATAACT
The DNA here is from genome assembly GCA_032191745.1 of Picea mariana. Lineage (NCBI taxonomy): Eukaryota > Viridiplantae > Streptophyta > Pinopsida > Pinales > Pinaceae > Picea > Picea mariana. Next base: position 233,540 of record JASDQU010585487.1, read on the forward strand.
AGACAATAGAATTTGTTTTATAGGGGATTATAACCTGAAATAATGTCTTAATCAAAGAGTCACGATGTTTATAAAAGAACTTCAATACCATTGACAGAGCCACTGCTTCCAGCGGGAGTCCATAACTTTAGCAGGGATCTCATTTAACCCACTCAAGTACTTTAATCCCATCCAATAGTTGTCTATCCACATGATGTATACTTCCATAAAAGTTAACTTAAAAGCATATGCCTGCTACCTCTCGACTCGACATTGCTTCGCTGCCAGCAGGCCTGTTCAATACCTCGACGAAGTTGTCTTGGTATCATGTGTGCATTTATCCACTGCCAGCGATCTTGTTCAATACGCCGACGTGTTTACACACACTTCCCACACTTAAGTGCTTCCAACCCTCTTATACCACTTTTAAATAATAATACAATTATAGATTTATTGATGACAAAGAGAGCGGGGTGATACTAGAGGTTAATTGCAATACAAGTGAATAGTTGATCATGTTATTTATTTTCTTTCAAAACTGGAAGTTTTATCATGGTTTAGAGATTTTATATTTCCTTAAAGAAATCATCTAGAGAATGGGGAAGCACTTAAAAGTGATTCCTTAAGAATATGGACGGTGTAAAATTTTTATAGATCATCATAATTATCAAAAATTTAAACCATATCTTTGGTGTAATACTCTGGCAAAGAAAATTTGAGAACAAAACGAAAGTGGCAATTGACTTAAAAATCAATTGTCTAAGCTATATCTTAATATGAGGACCTCTTTGAACTATTTCAAAATGCTTGAAAAACACAAGTCTTAAAATAAATGCTTCCTTCGACAATAGCTCTTTGATCAGAAATATATTGATTCAAAATGACAGACAAGAAGAAAACTCATTCAAAGAAATCCAAGAAAACAAAAAACACACAACAAACCAAATCAAATTTTATTAATGGGATTCAAAATCAGAAGTACATAAAAAAAACAAAACCGAAATAGCAAAAGCACATTTTCAGAAACAATTTTGGCCAAAGATAAACCCAAGCTTTGGGATCTACTAGCATCCCACTGTAAAATAAAGGAAGAACTAAATCATATAAAATATCATGTGCGAGCAAGCTCTTTTCTTAATATAGTGATGCATAAGATGTTACTTTGACCAAGCATTATTATTAAAAATAAAAGAGACTAAAAGAAAATATAAATCTCCTTACGAATATGAGTGCAGTCGTACTCATGGCACCTTGGGTCAGGGTTGAATTGATATTTCAAATTTACTTATCTCTTTACTTTCCATTTAAAATTTTCATGATGATACTGCGTTTTTGAAAACAAATATTCAACGAAAAGAAGAGAAAAAAATATTTAAAGTGGAATTCCCTAACAAAATTCATATTATGGTTCTCTTGGTGTGCTCACTTGTGTTCATAATTGCATTATTACAAAGAGAAACACTGAGAAATAAAACTAAAGGAAACCTACTCCTAAACCTACTCTAAAATACTAAATAGATGAAAATGATAAGTAAAATCGTATTTCCAGTGAAGCCACAAGAGCATCTTCAATCCTGCAAGGCATAGAAAGTTGAAAATCAGAATAAAAGAATGTAGTATTTGCATATACAAAAGAAATATGTCATGCTTACCTCCTATATATTCATTTAAAAAAAAAAAAAAACATGCTCTTACCATTCTTTTGAAACTTCTTGATGTACAAATCCTCCAACCATTCTGCAATATTGTGATGATATGGGTCATAATGGCATGGAAGAGTGTAAGTAAGTTTGGAAAACTTGTCATTATTATAGGGACCTGACATAACCATCAGCCAAGGCCGAAGTGCTCTGTCCTCCTGACAATTCTCCAAGTCTTCATCAATTTCTTCACATGAAGGATCTAAAAGAATCATGTCATGCTTACTTCCTAGATATTTAGGTAAAAACAAAGCAAACACAACTTTATCTTTATTATGAAGATTTTTCAGATACAAATCTTCAAGCCATTCTAAGATTCTGTCATAAAAATTAGGATGAAAACTACGACTTTGATGAAATGGATATATCAATGGGGAACACATCATAAGAGGATTCATGACATCAATTAGATTATTGGTTTGAATGTTTCATTTGATGAGATTGATCATTTCAAAATGTGAAGCATAAATATTAAAATTGGAACTAATCAAAGAACGAATATGCAATGTAGAATATTTGATCTCCATAAGAATGAATGCGTTGTCTCTTTCAAAAATAAATCATGTAAAATCATCTTGCAACATGTCATTTTTCCATGCGAGTGACAAAAGTGAAGAGCGACAAATCCGACTTCATAAATGTTGCGTTCGGAATTAATTTCACCAAATTTTGGCATATCGAAAAGATTTGATTGTGATGGCAAAGAGTAATATATTGTGGATAAAGTATCAAGTCCACCAGAATCTAAGAAGAAATCTGGATATACAGAGTAAAATGAATCAGAAATAAGCACATGAAAAGAATCTTTTGAGCTATGATATTTAACAATGGTATTCTCAAGACATCCCTCTTCACTTTCCTTAAAACTTTCACTCTGTTTTGGTGATAAATCCTTCAACATAATATGATCATCTACATTTTCCTCAAGTATGATAAACAATTCAAAACTTTCATGACAAACATCTAATCTTTCTTGTGGATAAGGTATGATTTTTAGATGAGGGTTTAAGGTTTCTTCTTCCAATTGCAGATCTACATCTCTAATCAGTTTCATTGGAATGTTAGAATGCTTAATATAGTTTACATCACCTAAGTGTTCTTTAATAACTGAATTTAAGTATTGATTAGAGCAAGAGTTAGAAGAATATGGACTTTCATCTTGACCCAACATCAAATATTCTTCCACGATGGTCAAGGACTGAATATACAATGCTTCAGAGGAAAAACTAAATTGATTGTCAGTAAGAACCTTTTCAATAGATTCTACCTCCTTTGCTTGTTAAAAATTTTCAGATGGATTCCTCTCATCCTGTAAAGAAAATTATTCTTGCAATCGAGTGATAGGATTTGTAACTGATTCATCATTTGCGATTGAATATGATTGGATGAAAGGAATGCAAGAATCATAGAGGAGATTTAGTACAAATGACATGTCATCAAGATTAAATTTACAGAAAACATGATGGATTCTTGTTAAAAATCCTTGTGGAGATGAATTGTCATTGATTAGTAAAGTCTAAAATTCTTCACATAATTGATTGTAATCATGTTTTCAAAAGCATCTAAAAATTCATCTACAAATTGAAACCAATCAATAATGTGATATGCAGGAAAAGACTCAAACCAATGTTTAATCCGACCCCTAAAAGTAAAAGAAAACAATATGCATAAAACTTTTAAATCAGAAATATCATGCTTGATGCATTTACACCAAAACTTGTTAATATAGTCTTTAGCAGATACATTCCCCCCACCATCAAAAGTGAGTTTGGAAAAGTGAGAGACTGTCTCGTTGGGAATATCAGGTAATGAGAAGTGGAAAGCATGTTCCAACACAATTATTTGGGGAGCCATGGGGAATTAACTACATTCAAAACAAAGACTCCTACAAGTCCATCTGTTGTTGGGAAAAACACCCTACGGACTAGCAAATAGAGTTCAGACTTTGCATGCAGGTATGACCGAATAGAAATTACTTTCTACCTTCATTCCTAGATTTAAATCCCCTTTTCTTAGTAAATGCATAGAAATATCAACCTACCTTGTTACCGACGTTTGATGTCGATCCTCCGTTATGCTTGATTACTTGTTCGCAATACTCCTTCCAAAGCTGACCTACATTCAAGACGAGCAACAACTATGCATGCATACTACTTATATACTAACGGGTTAGAAATCAAACATATACTGATCAAACTATAAATAGTTCATGAATTGGGACGAGAAAAACATTTTCTTTATTACTTTGAATGAGTCAACTTACAAAAGTTGAGACCGGCCACCGCTCCTCGAACTTGATCCTGGGCTCCTCCTCTTCTGTCCTTCAACTGATTTGCTTTGAATCTCCTTTGGTATAAGGAAAGGATAAAGGGTTGGGACAATGGGAATACATAAATGGGCAGAGTTTCTTTGCTATATTTTCCCCTTTCAAATGGTACCCCTACCCCTTCTTCTATAGGCTAGAAGGAGCTAGGTATTTGGACGAACCCTT
>JASDQU010585487.1:244830-269075 GCA_032191745.1 Picea mariana
GTGTGGTCCTAACAACGCAGAAGCTGCACTTGTTTGGATTCAAGCGAATCTGAAAGTAGCGACAGTGTTCGAAGATAAGTCTAAGGTGTGTGGGATGATCCGTTCTCTTGCGAGATCATGATGCTAAATCATCTAGATAGGCCTTGACTATATGCTTGATATCATGAAAGAAAAATGACATGGCCCACTGGAATGTGGCTCTAGCATTTTTAAGACCAAAAGGCATCTTACGATATGCGAATGTACCCCACGGACAAATGAATGCCATTTTGTGTTGGTCTTCGGGTTTGATTTGTATTTGATTGTATCCTGAAAAACCGTCCATGAAAGAAAAGGCTTCGCAACCAACACATTCATCAATGATCTGTTCAATGAATGGTGTTAGAAAATTATCTTTTGGACATGCCTTGTTCAAATCACGGAAGTCAATACATACACGAATCGTGCCTTGTTTTTTATTGACCGGCACAGGATTTGACACCCATTGAGTCAAATAGATAGGATAGATAAAACCTGCCTTTAGAAATTTCTTAGCCTCAATATTGATGGTTGTTGCTTTCTTAGGATTAATTGGACGAAGCTTCTGTTGAACAGGCTTGGCATCAGGATAAGTTTTGATTTCATGTTCAACTATTTTTGGATCAATACCTGGCATTTCCTTATAAGACCAGGCAAAAACATCGCAGAATTCTTTGAAAAGATCCGTGTAGATTTGAATTTCTTCGGGGGAGAAATCCGCTCTGATGAAGACGTTCTCTACGACGCCAGGGTTTTGGGAGATGTTGATTGGTATAGTTTCAGCGATAGTTTCCATATTTCCCTCAACATAAATTTCATATGTAGCTAAGAGATTAATAGGACACGACTGATCTCCCGTCATGGTCACGGTGAATTATCCTACTTCAATTCGGCTTAACTCTGGGAGAAAATATGATCTATGATGAAGATCTTCCCAAGGTTTGTTTGGACTAGTCATTGCTTCGATTATTGCTTCATCAGAAAGCAAGACTAATTCTAACGAATCAATGTTAGCGAGAGAACCCTGAGCCCAAATAGGCTCTAGAAGTGGATCAAACTCTTGTGCAGGAGTTGGATCAGTGTTATCTGAAGCTTGCTAGACTAAAGAGTAGCTACTTCAATGGAAGACAAGGGCATGGACATGTCTGGGTTCCCTGTCTCATCCATCGTGGTCGATGGGGAAGGAAGAATCCATGGATCCTCGAAGTAAGTCGTGCGGAACGACGAAACTTGAAAAATCTCAACCTTATGGTGATTAGATATAAATTTGATATCGCCGCGAGGACGTGGGTAATCGAAGGTACCCATCAAGGATGGGCACAAACCAACTCCTACATTGACGACACTTGGTTGAGGATTATCAATCATCGAGACTGTGGATGCCCCCAAAGCTGCGTCAGGTCTGGAGAAAGACAATTGATCGATGGTCACTATCTGACCCTCGTGTGGAAACATTAAGACCCGGAAAACTGTAGCAACCACAACTTGCATAGAATAAGTCCAACTCCATCCTAACAAGAGGTTATAGTTGAGGAGAGCATCGACTACCTCTACTTTGAAACACACGGTTTTCCCTCCTAACTACACGGGGAAAGAAGGAACTATGCCATGTGGTTGGAACGAATGACCGTCGAAAGCAGTGAGGAGAGTAGGTGATGGAGACAAAACGAGTTGGTCAATGGCCTTCCAACATACCAATGACATAACGCATGTCTAGGCACCCTCGTCGACCACCATGCAGAAGATATTCCATGTAAAAGTTTTTGTGGGGTAAGCCACTACTATCTAAAACACTACGTGGTAAGGCAGACGAGGTTTTAAGTCGGTTGTATCTAACATGATGGTACCCGGATTACAAGTCTCAGTAGAGCCCAAAGTAGTTAACAAGGATTTCCTCTAAGCAGGGCAGCTTTGGAGGACCTCCAAAGAAGACATCGCACAAGGGGTTTGTGATAAATCCTCCACCACAGAGTAGTTCTAGGTGACCCTTGCGTTGGGGTTATGAGAAGCTTTTTTAAATGCACCTTTTGGAATGTGTGTCATTGTTTCTCCCAACGTATTCTCAATCTGTAGAGGAAGAGATGAGAGATCAGCTTCTTTACTCTTCTCAGAAGCGCTTGGTTTACTATAATCGTGCACTCTAGTCGATATGAAAGCATCACCCCTAACCATATATACGTTCGTGGATGAGGGATTGTTCGGAGGTAGGCAGGTTTCTTGGCTTCCCCCTTCCGTGCTTGCAGAGGCTTGAGTTAGATTTTGCCCGTGTTGAAAGGGATTAGTCAACACTGCTTGTTGTTGCTGTGTGAAAAACTTTTGGGCCTTTGCAAGTCGAGGACATAGATGGGTCGGGTGGTCTTCCGCGCACAAGTTGCATGGATACCTCACCTTTCATTTTTCAGTGTTGTCCCCGCCAACATTATCATTGGGTTTTTTATCCCCCTTACCCTTCTTTCATTGTTTTTTCTTCCCTTTAGTCTTCTAGGTGGCCTTTGGGTTAGTCGACTGCACTATGTGTACTTCTGATGTTTGGGTAGGGGGAGCAGCCAAAGCAATAGTTTGGCTAGCCATTGTGTCTTGTATGGATAACTGTTGCAACTACTTTGTCAATTGCTCAACGGGCTTGGTTTGTGTTGAACCGATAATACCATCGGCATGCGGTCCATCTCTCTGTCTAGTTTTATCTAGTATTGAACATGGTGCATCTGGAAAGATGTTGTATAATAAACCAGACTAAGAATAGATGAGCTCACACTGTTGAGCCCTCATGATGGCATCTTCTTCAGAGAAAACTCTGAATGTTGCGATGTCTTTGGATAACTACGGGACCAAAGACTTAAGGAACCACTCAAGCAGGAATGCTAGTGGGACTGGTACTTTGATTAAACCCTTCCGGTGTCTCCATTCTCGGATGTGATCAGAGATATGGTCCGTTGTTGTCTATTCGAAATTGGAGAGAAGCTCTGTGCCAGCGTTGTATCTCACAGGTAACTGGAAATGGTTCAGGAAAGCCATCGCCATTTCGCCAAAAGAAGAGTATCTTGAGCGATCAAGCTCAATGTACCATTTCGTGACACTCCCAATGAGAGTACGTTGAAACAATCACAACTGTACGGAGTCATCTTTTAATGAGTTAGATGAGAACCAAATATGGAAGGTAGTCACATGATCTCCTAGATCTTCATTAGTCTTGGCTTTGAACTTTGGAATGTCCGAAGGCAACTTCGTCGGCATAGGAGGCCAACGCGGATCATGACAAATAGGGTCATTCAACAACCTTGTCAAATCTAGCAAGTGTAACGTCGCCAGGAACGGTAGTTTGGGTTGCTGTTGATAACTTGGGAAAAAGGGACCTGGAGTTTGACTAGCACCAGGTTGCCAGGAAAAGTTTGGCTACTGGCCCGGATTCTGGTAGAAACCATAGCCCTGGCCATCGTAAGGATTTTGCATATGTGGAGACATCATTGGCTGATTTCCCAAATAGGACATAGATTGTTGGGCATGCATTGTATTTGAAGGACTTTGCGAAGGATTACCCCATGACGGTCCCATGGGAATAGGTATAGTAATTTGTCCGGGGTTCCATTGATTGTGGAAAGAATTACCCCAGATCGACATTCCGGAGGAGGGAACGGATCCTTGCCCTGAATTCCAAGGTCCTGCTAGGTTTTCCCCCTATGCAGGAATAATACCCTGCACAGGAGTAGATTGTCCAAAAATGGGGTTGCCCCCAGTTGGGAAAGCGACTGACGAGAAGGTATTGTTACCAAATGTTTTGTTCCAAGAAAACGGTGTCGAACCTACCGGCATACTATGCGAAGGTGGTCCTTGAGTCCCCGCACCAAATAAACTATTGTGTGTAGGTTTCCCGACGAATTGTTGATGCGAACCACCGAGTGAAGGGGACGAAGGAGGGATATGACCTCCTCCGTAAGGAAAAGCGTTAAAAGGGACAGGAGTGCCCCCCATGTGACCTTGCAGAGGAGCGCTAGAGGTCCCTGCCCCCAGACCTAAAGTCTGTAAAGTGGAGTAGGAAAGTACAGGACTTGTACCCGAACTAGGCATCTCGTATGAGAACGGAGGGCCTGTCTCACTTGATGTGAAAAGGATTGTGTCCACCACCAAAGATGGGTTCGAACCATTGTGCGAAGTAGTTGTGGTCGAGACCATGGTGGCTCGGACCGACGACGGTGGGTTAGGAGATGAAATCTCTCCTGTGGTGACAACCGTGGTGGGAATTAAAGAATTCCCAGAAGGAGTAACAACATCTGTTTCCATTGCTGTGTGCGACACTGTCTGGTGCTCGTGAAATTGAATTGGTACAATAAAAGGTGCCAATAAATCAGTGGTTGGGGTTTCAACCAGGCCAAGAGCAGCTTCTTCAAGGTCCAAAATGGTCGATTCCTCTAGGGTTTATTCGGGCACAATGGTTTGTAACCTGGTCGCTTCAAAAGACCCATGTTGGTCTAGCTTCCACCTTAATGGTGGCGGGGGTAGCTCCAGTGTAACCGACGACAGGCCAAGAAGCCTTTGTGACTGACGGAGCTCGGGATCCTCCACTATGTGAGAAGATCCAATACACTCTAAGGTAGTCTAAACGCTCAAAAGTAACACCCACTACAAAAGAATCCCTAGAATATAAGACAAGAAAACACTAAATTAATTGGAAGAACAGTTACAACAACCAACACTAGAGCAACTTACCGGTGCAAGTGCAACTCGAACACGAAAGCACCCTCTGGGTATACTCTGCAAAGAGTGGCCCGATGTCTATTCTAGGTATCGCGGCATACCCTCGCAGCCACCTATGTATGTCCCTAACAAAAATTGGCAACTAGGTTGCCAGCACACGAACAGTCACCAGGCGAGTACAGTCGAAAGTCGGGTAGACCACAATGAGCAGGGTATCGAGCCTGAAACCTGTCAAGGGTATCAAGAGAAAATGTTCTGGAAGAAAATTGAGGACCTTGAATGGATTTGAGACTCACGAAGCCCCGTGGCAAATGCAAACGACGGAATCCCAAAACAAGCCCTCTATATGTGTTCTCCACTACGATTGGTCCAGCTTTGGGGGGGTTATCTCCGCTACCTTTTTGAACGCGACCTTGTGTTTATCCCCTGTGTTAGAGGGGGGTCCCAGATAACTTTCATGACACTGGACTTAGACACTCCTTATCTCAGACTCCAATGTTTGATTTAAAACGGCCTTGAAGAGTTTCCTTTCCAACCTAATCCAAGGCCCTAGTCCTGAACTAGTTTGTGAACCCTATCAACATAAAAGTCTAGTAGATTTTAAATTTAGCATTACTTTTATGGATTTGTCTTATATCAAGGGGTGTGAGGGTGAAACTGATGTTGTGTAAAAGACGAAAGCAAAAAATGAATGAAAAAGCTGGAAACAAAACTTTTACTAAATGCAAAATTTCAACAACTTTTCAAAAGAAATATTTTTTAATTTTTCTAAGATTTTGGACAACAAACTCAAAAGAATTTCACTCAAATACGAGCTACTTATGATCTAAGTGAACTGCAAAAACTTATGAAATAAAAGACTTTTCCCTGGCTAATGATGCAGAAATACACTCTTCAACCAAAATAAAAAAAAAATGAAAAGAGATTTTTTTTTATTTAAATGCTAGTAAAGCAAGAAATGGAAAATACCAACAAGCAAAAAAACCAAGAAAAACAATTCTGGCCTAAATTGCAGATCGCAAAGAATCAAGTAAAAAATCACACATTAGCAATTCTAAAAACAATGATTCTCACACTTGTCTAAAAACCTTTAAAATTCTTTTATTTTTATGAGAAAAGGTAAGCTAAGGGTAAAATTAATCCTAAGCTACTAACTGTTCAAACAGAGATTCAAACCCATGAGAGGAATACTTCTTATCAAGGGAGAGGATGATTGTCTTACCCTTAACAAAAAGTAGTCTGTACAAGCACGTGATTGTTACTCAAACAGCACGCGTGCGAACACGTGCTGAATAGAGACAGAGGGTGTGTACACGTGGGCTGACCTTGTACAGGCCGCATGTATATCTAAACTCTGAGAAAAAATGAAAACAGATAGACCAAACTAGGAAGAGACCACTAATATTGATAACCAGGATCCCTTGAAGGCTTGGATACTCTTTCTAACATAAAAACAACTAATGTAAGGAAAAAATGATAAAGCAAAAACAATCTGAGATAGGACTGCTAGCAAACAAGACTCAGACAGAATTCAATAAAACCCCCTAAGAATGTGTGATTCTGACAGGGAAGAGGATGACTTCCTTTGAAGTCCTCTGAACTCTACACGCTACTGCTACCTCTACAACTATCAGTCACACGCGTGCAAACCTTGTGCAGGCTGCGTGTACCTCTGTGGGTCCTGAAAAACATAGTCAAGCAAAAGACAGGGAAAGCTGGTATAGAAAACCAGACTCCTTGCTAGCTCAGACCTTACAAAAACTAAAAAGAAAAGACAGGCAAGAAAAACTAGTCTTTAAACTACCCAAAAACTAAAGAAAATTCCAGGAACCCTAAAGAGTCTCCCTAGTATGGTCGCCAATTCTGTTGTTGGGAAAAACACCCTACGGACTAGCAAATAGAGTTCATACTTTGCATGCAGATATGACCGAATAGAAATTACTTTCTACCTTCATCCTTAGATTTAAATCCCCTTTTCTTAGTAAATGCATGGAAAGATCAACCTACCTTGTTATCGGCGTTTGATGTCGATCCTCCATTGTGCTTGATTACTTGTTCACAATACTCCTTCCAAAGCTGACTTGCATTCAAGACGAGAAACAGCTATGCATGCATACTACTTATATACTAACGGGTTAGAAATCAAACATATACTGATCAAACTATAAACAGTTCATGAATTGGGACAGGAAAAGCATTTTCTTTATTACTTTGAATGCGTCAACTTACAAAAGTTGAGACCGGCCACCGCTCCTCGAACCTGATCCTAGGCTCCTCTCTTTTGTCCTTCAACTGCTTTTCCTTGAATCTCCTTTGGCATAAGGAAAGGCTAAAGGGTTGGGACAATGGGAATACATAAATGGGCAGAGTTTCTTTGCTATATTTTCCCCTTTCAAATGGTACCCCTACCCCTTCTTTTATAGGCTAGAAGGAGCTAGGTATTTGGATGAACCCTCGGCCATGCATGGCCGGGAGTTTCAGTTAACTCACCCATAGCTTTTTGTTCCGTCGACAACTTTCCTTTTTTCATGCTTTTGTCGATCCACGCGGGATGTTTTGGGTCAGCCAGCATGTACACATGTGCAGTAATGGATTAGGGTGCGTGGGCCTTTATTCAAGAGGATTTTCAAAGAGTTGTTCAACAGTGTTTTGGCAAAGAAGGTATATGAGTTGGCTTGATGCCAGGTAAGCATGTGTGGTACAATTTAGAGTTATAACACCATCTTGTTAGTCTGGCATGCCTTCTAGTGCATTTCAAGATGACATAAAAGAAGAATTTATAAATCTAGAATTATGACAGGTTGAGGGGTAAAACATTTAATCATTAAATTTACCTCATCCCTCCTTCTAATGCCATTTGTTGACGGGTGTAAATGACACACCATCAGCTAGAAGGTTAGATCCAGACCAGGGTTGTTTAATTAACTCGAACCATTTGGTATGATCTGACCCGACGGGTTTAATGGCTCCGTTAACCAACTAAAGTCCTAAAAACAGTAAAAGAAATAAACTAATCTAAAGCTATGATTCTAAAAAATTATATATTACTTACTAATATTTATTAAAAAGAAACGTGAATATACAAATGATTATAAACAATCTATATACAGTTTACAAGGTTTACTTGAAATCTTGCGAAAATGAATGTTCATAATAATGTTTCAAAATAAGATAAAGTAAGAACATAAATATTTTTGTTGTTTTAATTTTTAAATATTTTAAACTAATAAATACTAAGCAAATATAATTGAAACAATGACACAAAAACAGTCAAAGTTAATTAATGCAATCATCGTCTCATTCATATATAAACAAATCTGAATAAAAGAAAGCAATGCACCTACTAACGTCTGACTTATTAGCAGTACTAAGCTAAATTCATCTCCCTGTATTTGTATGAGATCCTCTTAACCTGTGTCAAGTGTAAACCTATGACAAAAGAAAGCATAATACTTATTGAATAAATTCAAGGAAGTATTTCATGTTCTGGAGCGAGTTTATAACGACAGAAAGACAAATAATTATATATCTTGTGACCTTGAAATGTCCGATAACTGAAAATGAAAGAAATCTTAATTCTCAGGAATGGTGTCACCAACTATCTAGCATTAGATGTAAACTCAAAATACTTGAATAGATGATCAATCACAGATATAAACTAAACCAAAAGATAATGAACCATATAAATGAAAACATAACATGAAAAATTATATGCAGAATAGTCTAAAGCTAGTCCAACACAAATAAAGTCTCATATTCAGAAATTATATGAGAAACAATATTAACATTGCACAATCTACAAAAAGATAAAATCCAAAGAGTAAACTGTTTTCTCATATAGTTTCAACAAAATATGTTCACCACATGGTCTACGAAGAACTTTTGGGATAATAAACTCTTAAAGGTTGAAAAAATGAATATATAAATGATAGCAATTAACCATGTATTGATAAAATAGACTAAAGCTAATTTAAATCAATGCATAATCAATTACTCAAATAATATGAACATATTATAATGAAAATAAAACCATTTTACTCATAGGACAAAAGCCATTAAGCAACCTGGAATTCCATATTCTTCTTTGAAAATACTTGTCCATTCTCCCAAAGATTCCAACCATCTGTTACTCCATTTGAAAAGAAAAAAGGTTTACAAAAGAAATAATATACAAAAGAGAAAGGATAAAATCCTATCAATTTCTTGGATCACTTGGCTCTGAACTTTCTCATATATTTATACAATGAATGAATAGTCTGGGTGTCACTAATAATTTCTGCCACTAGAAATTTTCCTCGTAAAGATACACAAATATCTCTCAAATCCTACATTTGTTTGGGGAAATTATCTTGTGAAAGCTAAATGGGTCCATTTTGGAGATGGGTTTTCAACCGTTTCTTTAGATTCCTTATGGTTTGGATGCAATCAGTCTCGCAAAATCGTTTGTCTTTTCTTGATGCATTTCCAAATTTTATCTATTGTTGCTCATAATTTTTTTTGCAACAATCCAATTTTTATTTTTGGATCAATCATCTTGAACATATTTAGATAATAAAATCAAGCCATGATCATATCTGTACCAAATAACTGATAATAGAAACCCGTGAAACAAAAAGAAACCTAAATTAATAACCTAAAAATTGTGAATAAAATAAAATCTAGAACAATAAAATTAAAATGAATTTAAACTAACTATAATTTCTAAATAAACATTGTTTATATTTTCCTTTCAAATATGATCTTAAAATTCTAGAAGCTTCAAGTTGATGGAGAGGAGAAAAATATTAATTTTGGGTTTTCACAAAATCAAACAAATGATAGATAATTCTTTTTTCATTATTTTATTTTTATTTTGAAATAAGATGCAAAGTGAAAAAAGGATTTAATTAATTAATCCCGCCAAATGATTTTGTGAAAATGAGAAACCAACAAAGCTATTATCTGATGAATTATTGAACCCATTATTCAAAATAGTCAAACTTGCTAATGAGCAAAAGAATGAACACATAATCATAAATAAAATTTAGCGTTTTTGTTTAAATTGAGATTTCTATGCTCGTTTCTAAATTTTGACATATACTCTTGTAATGAATGTATCATACTATAGTGAATGTCTTAAGTTTGTCTCAAAACAAGCCAAGGTATGGAACTATTTGAAAAGGTTGATTCTGTAGCTCATGATAATTATCAAGATTCTAATGGGGGGGCCTTTAAATTTTGTAAAATTTTAGGGTGAGTTTTTGGGGCCCAACAAATGACAACTTATGGGGTGAAGCAGTTATCTCTTATTTGGTAAGATTCCTTCTCAGGAAGAAAAGAATAAGACTTGAAAAATGATTTAAGCTCCCTAAAATAAATTCACTTTGAGACCATATAGTATTAGGATAAGCTCAATGTTATAACCAGACAATAGAATTTGCTTTGTAGGGGATTATAACCTGAAATAATGTCTTAATCAAAGAAGCATGATGTTTATAAAAGAACTTCAATACCGTTGATAGAGCCACTGCTGCCAGCAGGAGTCCATAACCTTGGCAGGGATCTCATTTAACCCACTCAAGTACTTTAATCTCATTCAATAGTTGTCTATCCACATGATGTATACTTCCATAAAGTTAACTTAAAAGCATATACCTACTACCTCTCGAACTGGCATTGTTTCGCTGCCAACAGGCCTATTCAGTACCTCGACGAAGTTGTCTTGGTATCATGTGTGCATTTACCCACTACCAACGATCCTGTTCAGTACCCCGATGCATTTACACACACTTCCCACACTTAAGTTCTTCCAACCCTCTTATGCCACTTTTAAATAATAATACAATTATAGATTTATTGATGACAAAAAGAGCGGGGTGATACTGAAGGTTATTTGCAATACAAGTGAATAGTTGATCATGTTATTTATTTGCTTTCAAAACTGAAAGTTTTATCATGGTTTAGAGATTTTAGATTTCCTTTAAGAAATCATCTAGAGAATGGGGAAGCACTTAAAATGATTCCTTAAGAATATGGATGGCATAAAAATTTTAAAGATCATCGTAATTTTCAAATATTTAAACCATATCTCTGGTGTAATACTCTGGCAAAGAATATTTGAGGACAAAACGAAAGTGACAATTCACTTAAAAATCAATTGTCTGAGCTATATCTTAATATGAGGACCTCTTTGAACTATTTCAAATTCCTTGAAAAACACAAGTCTTAAAATGAATGCTTCCTTTGACAATAGATCTTTGATCATAAATATATTGATTCAAAAAGGTAGACAAGAAGAAAACTCATTCAAAGAAATCAAAGAAAACAAAAAACACACAACACACCAAATCAAATTTTATTAATGGGATTCAAAATAAGAAGTACATAGAAAAAAACAAAATTGAAATAGCAAAAGCACACTTTCAAAAACAATTTTGGCCCAAGATAAACCCAAGCTTTGGGACCTACTAACATCCCACTGTAAAATAAAGGAATAACTAAATCATATAAAATCTCATGTGCGAGCAAGTACTTTTCTTAATATAGTGATGCATAAGATGTTACTTTGACCAAACATTATTATTAAAGATAAAAGAGAGTAAAAGAAAATAGAAAAATCCTTACTAATATGAGTGTAGTCATACTTGTGACACCTTGGGTCAGGGTTGAATTGATAGTTCAAATTTACTTATCTCTTTACTTTCCATTTAAAATTTTCATGGTGATACTGCGTTTTTGAAAACAAATATTCAACGAAAAGCAGAGAGAAAAAAATTTAAAGTGGACTTCCCTGACAACATTCATATTATGGTTCTCTTGGTATGCCTACTTGTGTTAATAACTACATTATTACAAAGAGAAACACTGAGAAATAAAACTAAAGGAAACCTACTCCTAAACCTACTCCTAAACTACTAAATAGATCAAAATGCTAAGTAAAATCGTATTTCCAGTGCATCCACAAGAGCATCTTCAATCCTGCAAGGCATAGAAATGTGAAAATCAGAATAAAAGAATGTAGTATTTGCAGATATAAAAGAAATATGTCATGCTTACCTCCTATATATTCATTTAAAAACAAAACAAGCACGACCTTACCATTCTTTTCAAACTTCTTTATGTACAAATCCTCCAACCATTCTGCAATATTGTCATGATATGGGTCATAATGGTATGGAAGAGTGTAAGTAAGTTTGGAAAACTTGTCATTATTATAGGGACCTGACATAACCATCATCCAAGGCCGAAGTACCTCATCCTCCTGACAATTCTCCAAGTGTTCATCAATTTATTAACATGAAGGATCTAAAAGAATCATGTCATGCTTACTTCCTAGATATTTAGGTAAAAACAAAGCAAGCACAACTTTATCTTTATTATGAAGATTTTTCAGATACGAATCTTCAATCCATTCTGAGATCCTGTCATAAAAATTAGGATGCAAAATATGACTTTGATGAAATGAATATATCAATGGGGAACACATCATAAGAGGATTCATGACATCAATTAGATTACTGGTTTGAATGCTTCCTTTGAAGAGATTGATAGTTTCAAAATGTGAAGCATAAATATTAAAATTGGAAATAATCAAAGAACGAATATGCAATGTAGAATATTTGATCTCCATAAGAATGAGTGCATTGTCTATTTCAAAAATAAATTGTGTAAAATCATTTTCCATCATGTCATTTTTCCATGCGAGTGACGAAAGTGAAAGAGAGACAAATCTGACTTCATAAATGTTACGTTCGGAATTAATTTCACCAAATTTTGGCATATCGAAAATATTTGATTGTGATGGAAAATAGTAAGATACTGTGGATAAGTATCAAGTCCATAAGAATCTAAGAAGAGATCGGGATATAAAGAGTAAAATGAATCAGAAATAAACACATGAAAATAATCTCTTGAGCTATGATATTTAACAATGGTATTCTCAAGACATTCCTCTTCACTTTCCTTAAAACTTTCATTCTATTTTGGTGATAAATCCTTCAACATAATATGATCACCTAAATTTGCCTCATGTATGATAGACAATTCAAAATTTTCATGACAAACATCTAATCTTTCCTGTGGATAAGGTATGATTTGTAGATGAGGCTTTAAGGTTTCTTCTTCCAATTACAGATCTACATCTCTAATCAGTTTCATTGGAATGTTAGAATGCTTAAGATTGTTTTCGTCACCTAAGTGTTCTTTAATAACTGAATTTAAGTACTGATTAGAGAAAGAGTTAGAAGAATATGGACTTTCATCTTGACCCAATATCAAATCTTCTTCCACGATGGTCGAGGATTGAATATACAATGCTTCAGAGGAAAAACTGGTTTGATTGTTAGTAAGAACATTTTCAATAGATTCTACCTCCCTTGCTTGTTGAAAATTTTCGGATGGATTCCTCTCATCCTATAAACAAAATTCTTCTCGCAATTGAGTGATAGGATTTGTAACTGATTCATCATTTGCGATTGAATATGACTGGATGAAAGGAATGAAACAATCGTAGAGGAGATTTAGTACAAATGACATGTCATCAAGATTAAATTTACAGAGAACATGATGAATTCTTGTTAAAAATCATTGTGGAGATGAATTGTCATTGATTAGTAAAGTCTGAAATTATTCACATAATTGATTGTAATCATACTTTCAAAAGTATCTAAAAATTCATCTACAAATTGAAACCAATCAATAATGTGATATGCGGGAAAAGACTCAAACCAATGTTTAATCCGACCCTTAAAAGTAAAAGCAAACAATATGCATAAAACCTTTAAATCAGAAGTATCATGCTTGATGCATTTACACCAAAACTTGTTAATATGGTATTTAGCAGATACATTCCCCCCACCATCAAAGGTGAGTTTGGAAAAGCGAGATACTATCTCGTTTGGAATATCAGGTAATGAGAAGTGGAAAAAATGTTCCAACAAAGTGATTTGGGGAGCCATGGGGAATTAAATACATTCAAAACAGAGACTCACGCAAGTCCAACTTGTCAGTCTGGCCTACCTTCTAGTGCATTCCAAGATGACACAAAAGAAGAATTTATAAATCTGGAATTATGACAAGCTGAGGGGTAAAACATTTAATCATTAAATTTACCTCAGCACTCCTTCTAGCGCCATTTGTTGATGGGCATAAATGACACTCCGTCAACTGGAAGGTTAGATCCGGACCAGGGTTGTCTAATTAACCCGAGCCGTTTGGTATGATTTGGCCCGACGGGTTTAATGGCTCCGTTAGCCAACTAAAGTCCTAAAAATAGTAAAAGAAATAAACTGATCTAAAGTTATGATTCTAACAAATGATATATTACTTAATAATTAAAAAGAAACGTGAATATATAAATGATTATAAACAATCTATATAGAGTTTACAAGGTTTACTTGAAATCTTGTGAAAATGAATGTTCATAATAATGTTTCAAAATAAGATCAAGTAAGAACATAAATATTTTTGTTTTTTTAATGTTTAAATATTTTAAACTAATAAATACTAAGCAAATACAATTGAAACAATGACAGAGAAACAATCAAATCTAATTAATGCAATCATCGTCTCATTCATATATAAACAAATATGAAAAAAAGAAAGCAATGTACCTACTAACCTCTGACTGATCAACAGTACTAAACTAAATTCATCTCTCTGCATTTGTATGAGCTCCTCTTAACCTGTGTCAAGTGTAACCCTATGACAAAATCAAGCACAATACTTCCTGAAGAAATTCAAAGAAGTATTTCATATTCTAGAGCGAGTTTATAACAACAGAAAGACAAATAATTATATATCTTGTGACCTTGAAATGTCCGATAACTGAAAATGAAGAAATTTTAATTCTCAAGAATGGTGTCATCAGCTATCTAGCATCATATGTAAACTCAAAATACTTGAATAGATGATCAGTCACAGATATAAACTAAATCAAAAGATAATGAACCATATAAATGAAAACATAACATGAAAAATTATATGCAGAACAGTCTAAAGCTAGTTCAATACAAATAAAGTCTCATATTCAGAAATTATATGAGAAACAATATTAACATTGCAAAATCTACAAAAGGAAAAAATCCAAAGAGTAAATAGTTTTCTCATATAGTTTCAAGAAAATATGTTCATCATATTGTCCAAGAAGAACTTTTGGAATAATAGACTCTTAAAGATTGAAAAAATTAATATATAAATGATGGCAATTAACTATGTATTGATAAAATAGACTAAGACTAATCTAAATCAATGCATAATCAATTATTCAAAGAATATGAAGATATTATAATGAAAATAAAACCATTTTACTCACAGGACAAAAGCCATTAAGCAACCTGAAATTCCATATTCTTCTTTGAAAATACTTGTCCATTCTCCCAAAGATTCCAACCATCCGTTACTCCATTTGAAAAAAAAAAAAGTTTATAAAAGAAATAATATACAAAAGAGAAAGGTTAAAAATCCTCCTCTCAATTTCTTGGATCGTTTGGCTCTGAACTTTCTCATATATTTATATAATGAATGAATAGTCTGGGCGTCACTAATAATTTCTGCCACCTGAAATTTTCCTCGTAAAGAGACACACATATCTCTCAAATCATGCATTTGTTTGGAAAACTTCCCACGTGTAAGATAAATGGGTCCATTTTGGAGATGGGTTTTCAACCGTTTCTTCACATTCCTCACGGTTTGGCTACAATCAGTCCCGCAAAATCATCTTTTTGTTCTTGACGCTTTTCCAAATTTTATCTGTTGTTGCTCATAAATTTATTTGCAGCAATCCAATATTATTTTTGGATCAATCATCTTGAACGTATTTAGATAATAAAATGAAGTCATGATCAGATCCATACCAAATAACTGATAATAGAAACCTGTGAAACAAAAAGAAACTTAAATTAATAACCTAAAAATTGTGAATAAAACAAAATCTAGAACAATAAAATTAAAATGAATTTAAACTAACTATAAGTTATAAACAAACATTGTTTATATTTTCCTTTCAAATATGATCTTAAAATTCTATAAGCTTCCAGTTGATGGAGAGGAGAAAAATATTAATTTTGGGTTTTCACAAAATCAAACAAATGATAGATAATTCTTTTTTTATTATTTTATTTTTATTTTGAAATGAGATGCAAAATGAAAAAAAAAAAAATTAATTAATCCCACCAAATGATTTTGTGAAAATGAGAAACCAACCAAGATATTATTTGATGAAGTATTGAACCCATTATTCAAAATAGTCAAACTTGCTAATGAGCAAATGAATGAACACATAATCATAAATAAAAATTGACGTTTTTGTTTAAATTAAGATTTGTAATGAATGTCTCATACTATAGCGAATGTCTTAAGTTTGTCTCAAAGGAAGACAAAGTATGAAACTATTTGAAAAGGTTGATTCTATAGCTCATTATAATTATCAAGATTCTAATGGGGGCCCTTTAAATTTAGTAAAAATTTAGGGGAAGTTGATGGGGCCCAACACAACCAAAAATGAGTAAGGACATAGAATATGGTAGCAAGCCATGCTCATCTAAAGAACTGTGTTGGTAGCAACAACCAACCGCTAAGACACAACATGGGCTCAGGCAAATACAGGTGCGCTGGGTTTCACAGGATAACTCAAGTATATATGCAGGTTCCAACAGTGCGTGCATCGGTGGGGAGTATGGATGACTTCCCGAGTGGCGACCATTGCGAGCGTCGTGAGAATGGTGAGAATGGTGATAATGGTGAGAAGGGTGAGAATGGTGGGGGAACCCTCAACGAGCTGACTTTCCCCACCTAAAATTGCATGCGCCCAGGTTGACACATGTCTTCTTGAAGCTGCATGAGTTCCACTTAACACTCGTTCATTTTCCCCATAAACTTAGGACAACACGGGTTATGTCAAACTTTAGCCTCTAGAAAATAATAATATAATATTATTCCTTTAGATGTAAGCCCTATATCTTAGCCCCTATTCCTAGACACTTAGTCTCTTCCCAATCCCTACCTACTGGAGCTTAGTCCCCCATAACTCTTTCTTTGTGGTAGGTCTACACACAAGGATGTAATTTTATTAATGATGTGAGTATTTACATATACAAAATCAGGGTCATTGGCCTTAGCATCTGGGCTCTCCAACCTAATAAACACATAAGTCTTCCATCTTATAACACTTGGCTCACCATCCTATAAACATAATTACAATTCAGCAGGGCTCGACCTCGGGGTGTTACAATCTGCTTGATCGGGTCTTCCTCCATCATGATTGGATCCAAGGCCTCCTCCTTCTTTCCTTTATCTATCTCTTCCTCCATTCATCTGTCTCTTGGCAGTGCTTCCCCCTTCCCCCATGCATGCAGGGAAGTTTAGTTGTCTTATGCCATTGCCAATATACCTTTGTTATACAGTAAAATCTTAATGGAAGTATACAACGATATGATATACCTACCTCTAGGTCCCTTTGGGAACTCTTTATTCATTGCGTTGTAAGACTTCGCAGTATGTACTGCAAATTATGTGATAAATCCTGCAACAATGTTGTATAACCAGAAATCTATTATGCATGTAAGTTTATTGACAACTTGTTGTAACTGCACACTCTCCATAGAATTCAACTCTAGCTGTTTGATCCAATTTGTAGGCTGGTTGTCTTTCAACCTCAATATCCACTCCTACAACACATGCAGGAAATCACCAAAAAATACTTTCTGCAAGTCACTAAATATGTGTTTGTCCAAATATTTGTGTGGTGTTAACTTCAAGTTTCTGTTGTCTTTCTACGCAAATTTCAGCTCCTTTGTTTTCAACCAACTCTTGATATTTTCCTTCGTTGGGTTCCATAGTCTAAACATCCCCTTTCATAATCTCATTCCTTTTAATGTTTCCTCACCAGATCTAATATTCTTGTCATGATTCTTCAACAGATCTCATTCACTCAATCCCATTATTTTCCAGATGGCAACATAACCATTTGTTGGTTACTTCTCTCTTGCTACCTTTCTTGGGCTGACCTAGGTTCAGGTCTACCATGGTTTCCAACAAAACCCCTTTAAAACTATCAACACCTATGGTAAACTAGAAGGAAGCGCTGTACACAGAGTAAACTGCCCAGTCTCACCTGAGATAGTTCTATTGGTGGTTGCAATGCTCAAGTGCTTGCAGCCTGGGAATGAGTGGGAATCTAATATTAAACTCTATGATCTTTATTTGTTACTATAACATTCATCTTATATTGAATATTGTGTCATTCTTATTCATGCATGTAAAATAACAAATCTAACTAGTCATTCATGCATTTTTCTAACATCTAATCATTGACAGTAAAGGAAATACAGAATAGTCAATCACATAACACATGATCTACCGTGGTTCAGCCCTCCTGGGCTACGTCCACAAAGATGTGGTTGATCTACTCTTTTATTATGATGTTTCCAAAACTACATCGTCACGCGCATTACAACTCTCCATCAGCGGGTCGAGATCTACAATGAGGTGGACTAGATCACACCAGGATCCTCAACGTGTGATCTAACCCTTAAGATCTACCTTATTTCCTCTCCTCAGCTCAACAACTTACAAAACAGATCGGACTTATAGTCATTTTGTCTTTGAACGACATATTAGCGATGATCAACCAAAAAGGAACCACAACTACTGAACCATGTTCAAACAACATCAACGAACAACCAACCCTGACCTAGGCCTCCTAGGTACCTACTTATACATGTTTTTGGATTACGAGCCATTACATCTTCTTATGAAAACCCTAACCCTATCATGGCTAGGTCTTCTTACATGCGTGCCTCGCATGCTTTCCTCTTTTGTATGTGTGTCTATCTTGCACGTACTGCTTTTCCTGAATGTGTGTCTGCCTTACACGTGTTGCTTTTCCTGCATGTGAGTTTGCCTTACATGTGTTGTTTTTCCTCAAAATCGGGCCTATGCCCAACAATGACTAAAATCATCTTCATGTTTTCCAATGATATATCAATAAGATTAAAGGAATTCATACCATCATAGAAGTCTCTCAATGAAATATCTTCTCCCCTAAAAGGTTGGTATGGGAGATAATCAAATTGTCCCAAGTGAGCTAAAATTGAACAATTACCACTCGTCATAAATAAAGTAACGGTGAAAAAAGTGAAAAAGAGAGAAATAAAAATATGTACAAATCAATGAAAATTGAATAAAGATCATCAAAATGAATGAAAATAAAACTCAACTAAAAGGAAAATCAAAATAAAATTATGTCAGTTAATCAAGTCAGGGGTAACGAAATAATAAAACAACAAGATAGACCTAGCATGAAAGAAGCATATGATAAGTCATAAGATGAAATATCAATATAAAACTAAGGGTGAGATCTTCATAGATTAAATTTCCAATTCAAATTGAAAATTAAATCCCAAAATGTTCCCCAAAGTAACGATCATAACTTGGAAGGGAAAACAAGCAACATCGTTAGAATAAAAAATTATAGGATCAATCAAATTACACAAATATAACTCTACACTCTAGTCGACGCATACAAAATTTCCTTTCAGCTTGGTAGTGATTCAATATTCTCTAGATACTTGTCAGTACTGATCCCTTTGCCATTCTCAAAAGATTGAATATTCAATAAACAAATGATCCAAAAACCCATGTTTTAACTGACTTATTAAAAAGAAAACTATCCTAATGATAATAATATATAATGGATGTAAATTAGGCTAATCTAATAAAAAATTAAAAAAATATGAACAAATTAAAAACTAACACAAGCAATAAGAAAAAAGCCTATACAAGTCTTATCTACCCTAATCATATTCTATTATATGCTACACTATTATATGTAAAATCATAATGCCATTGTATCCGTATAAGTAATTCCAATATTGTAGTTACAAGTACATCAAAAATCATCAGCAGAAGTTGAAGTAAGAATGGACTGAGGATAGAAAAAACAAAATCTAAATTTCTATTCAGAACAAACATAATATTATCTTTATTATACAATTCAAAACCCTTCATGAATGATTCTTCCAACCAAGTTTCAATTGGGTCATAGAAATCAAATTGTAAGTCTTTTAATGTGTGTGAAGATCTCATGGGAAAATTCCATACCTCATCAAGATGATGAATCGTGAATTCAGAATCCTACTTGCGTGAGAATGTTTTCTTTAAAGAAATGTCATCATTTTCATATTGAAGAGAAACAAAACAATAGTTTGTTATAACCATTTCCTTACAGTGAAGTGTCTGACTTTGCATTGTAGGTTCAAATTTGGAGTTAATAACATGAGATCCTGGCATAACCATCACTGTGGTGTGAAGTGTCTCATAGTCATCAGAACCTAATAAGCTATAGAAAATTATTTCCTTTATTTTCAAGTCACATAACAAGTTAGAATTTTCAACATCATCAACAAAAATAGATAAACATGCATGTGTTTTATGAAAATATTTATGAAAGGATCATCTTCTACCTTATCATCTTGAACTAATTTTAGAATATCAATAATATTTCTTTGATTTTAATAATTTTTCTTTTCATCAAAAAGTGAATCTTCCCATAAAGGATTTTTAACATGGAAATTTATTAAGTTACCATTGTTTGGACTATGATTAGCAAATAGATCTGGATATAAAGAGTAATATCTTTTGATGTATAAATGATTAAATGCTTCCCTTTGAATCAAATCATATTCATTAACTTGCACTATAGCATTTTCTAAGGAAACATAATCACACAAACCCTGATCAAAAGACAACTTTTTTATAAGGGGAGTTTGTTTAAGATTAGACGAAGAAAATGAGATATCAATACCAACATTAGTACTTATGATATTGAGGTCTTTTACTTGATTTATAAGCATTGATTTCATTCCCACTAAACTTCCCTTAACACAAGTCGTGTCAATAATTTCAAAGTAATTTGAAACATATTCAAGTTTAAGACTTGTTTCCTCATAGACATCCTTTAGTTCCTAAAATTGTACATCAAAGAATCCTAGCATGTGTGATTGAATAAAATTTCCAATATCATTAGTGGACTGAAAGGAATCATGTTCATTATTATTTTCCCGATCCTGTGTTTTATAAAGAGAATTAAGATAGAGAAACCAACCTAATGCATTTTCTCCAAAAGTTGATCATCCTCACGAAATATGAGACAAGTTAACATAACTCTAGAAAATAAATCATCAACAAGCTCACCTTCATGTCTACATAGATTCTTCACTTCCAAACACAATTCATCATAATTACGATTCTCATGAGTGATGAGAAAAAACTCCATCAATTGTTTCCACGTGTGAATAGATTTGGGTAGAAAAGCTTCAAACCAACACTTGATTCTTCCTTGCAATATGAAAGTGAATAACTTGCACAATTCATTTTCATTATATGTTCTAAAAGAATTACATTTATCATTAAATCAAGAAAGATGACCAAAAGTAGATATTACACCCTCACCATCAAACTTTAATTTTGACAAGGAATCGACTCTGTTCTTAGAAATGCTTCCAGTAGGCCAAAATGAACTAAAATCATGTTCCAATACATAAATGAAAAGAGAATCCATGAGAAATTAAAGTCAATCAAAACGAAAGGCTCCAGAGGGTCAGCTTATCATCTACCCTCCTTCTAGCACCATTTTGTTGATAAGTAAAAATTATCTATGCCAACAAGGGGAGATTTTCTTGATGGTAAGTCCTAATTAGATCTGCTCTCATTTGGTATGGAAATATCTATCGGTATGTGGGACTTGTTATCACTCCAAGAGTCACTCCCAGACTGCAAATGATCGTAAGCTTGGTAACATAGAAATGGAAATGGATTAAAATAGTTTTAATATGTGGATCAACATGAAAAGAGTAAAAGGGAGGACATCAGACTGCTGCAAATACATTCCATTGGGCATAGAGTCATAACATTCTGCAGATCACAGGAAATCAGGATGCCTACCAGACAAAAATCTTATGCAAAGATCGTGAATCCAACCCTTCTCCAAGAGCTCTCTCCTTCATTAAATAGAAAATAGCATCCAAATATCCTTAGGAGGTCGAATCCCATCTCTTTCATTGGATTCTAAGCCTTGGAGATATGTGGCAACAATCAAAGAGACAAAATTCCAACAAACTGCTAATTTTCAGGAAATTGTTGGAAGTATTTAATGAATTTTTTCCAACTCACTGCATGAGGTCTTAATCGAGCTAATACTTAGGTGCAGGTGTCCCTTGACATCTAACTGATCCATGAGAAGTCATTAAAACCCTCCTTGATAGATGGAAACCTCCCAATAAGTAGAATATCCAATCAGCTATGTAAAACAGAGAATTGGCAGCACATTTTGTAGCGCACTAGTGTTTTAATTATTTCTCTCAATTTATAAACAAGGTAAGGCTGAAATTTGGTCAGCAATTCAACAAGGATATCATATTCCTCCACTAAAATTTCATAGAAACCCACTTCATAGTTTTGGTTTTATGATCAAATTTATAATGATAACCGCTACAGGAAATTCCGTAGTGCCACTGTAAAATGGTTATGCACATTTTGTAGCGCCACTCCTGAAATAGGTTTGCAGTTTCCATAACGCCAATGACTGTGCAATTTCCGAAATGATCATATGGTAACTATGCCAATAGTGTAAGCTAACACCAATCTTGGCCACTTGGTGTTATGGATGACCAAATAACTCTTGGCGCTACGAAATATAAAAGCGCTCCAAATTCAAAAGCGCTACCAAATCACCAATTTCAAGAACACTACAAATCACAAGAGCAAGAGCATTGCGAAAAATCCTAATTCAGCGGCGCTGCGAAATGACCAAAATTGCTATTGCAAATTCCTGTGCTAACATTTGGCTCCATGGGGGATGGCACACTCCTTGTGAGCTGCCAAGAACTTATAGACCAGTGGCCTTACCTATCACCTAAAATCTTTGAATGGACATAAGCATGTTGTTCCATTGGGCAAGGAGTCTTATGTTGCTGCAAACCAACAAACTGAAAAGAATCTAATTGCTCAAGCTTATTATCTACACTTCCTACTCCTACTTCTAACCGACAGAAACAAGCTGATCATGCAATATAAAATTTCCAATATAGCCAATCAAACATTGGATTTACAGAGTACCCAATCCATTTGCAACTTAATGAGTTACAGAAAAAAAGATTAAATTAGTGTAGCATAAAGAGACTGTGTAGCCAATACTTACAACTGCAATATGCTATAATTCCAAGAGCTGCAAAACTTTAATCTTGTGGAAAAACTATCTCCATATAAGTGGCAACTAGATCTCGAGATTCATCAAAGAACTTCAATTTTTCTGAAAAACATTGTTGATGCTGGAAAAAATATGCTTCCTTAATCAAGATGTACTCCTCCATGTCTATTGAAAAGAGGGCATGAACATCATCTAGGAGTTGGAAATCAAAAGTATCTAAATCATCATGATCCTACTAAAATGTTTCTTAGTTAACATCAACAACAATGTCAACACGAGAATCACCAATCTGATCCTCCTCTTCCATGTTTCCTTTAGATGCATAAATGTCATACACTGGCTCCAGATGTTCATGGATAATGAGTTGAATGTCTTCATGAATCTATTGGTCATATCCTTCCACATCTAGATCAAAGACTTCAAAGTATTCATCATATACATCATAAAGTGGAGCAGGTGCATTATGAAATCCTAATGACAAGGATGAGGATTTATGTGTATAATCATCAGCAATATAATATTCAAAGAGATTTGGGACAACTTTTGTATCATAATCGCCACTATTTAAAACATTTGGATTAATGCCAAATGCATCTAAAGCTTCATTGTCAATATTAGAATTTTGAAAGTCTTCATGTTGTAAAACATTAGGAAACGATACACTTGACAATAAATCATCTTCAACCTCAATATTATCATCCTCTTTATCTAGAGAATCATTGTTAGGAATTTCAAAATCAAATTGTTGAGAATCTTCCTGTTGTATGATAGATCTAGAAGGAGATATATCTGGTAATGAATCTCCATCTTCATACTCACTGCAATCATCCCCTTCATATGCACTTCTAGAGGAATCATTTGTTGAATCCCAAATATGTGATGCATATCCCTCACAACAATTCTCAAAAAGTCTTTCAGCTAGATAAATTATCTTGCAATGAGAATAAAAAACATCATGAAAGTCCTTCAAAGAGGAAATACTAGAAGAAGGGAGTGTTTTATACCATTTCCTTGCATAGCCTTCCAATGAATACATGAACATTTTCATCAATATATCTCCATGATGTATACTCAGTTGGTCCATGTATTGATGAAATTTGATTACATGATGTGCAGGATTGTAATGTCCCCCACCTCTTAGAGAGGTAATGAGGAGACTCAGTGGCCTGGGCACCCCCACTAGGTCATAGTCTCACACTGAAAGGGGGGGAAAGTCAAGAAGTTAAAAGTTATATTTTTAAGTTGACTTAAGAAAAGAAAAGGAAAGGAGTAAAAGATAACTCAACAGAAGAATAGAAGATTAACCCTGGGAGTTAACCTAACTCAATAGAGAATTAGAAGGAAAAGTATA